>PVJH01027898.1:0-28068 GCA_004026705.1 Nesogale talazaci
CGGCCCTGGGGAGGGGCGAGGCAGGCACGGGCGGGGTGCTGGGGCAGGGAGGGGGGGGCGGCGGGCCGGGCACTCACTCGAAGACGAAGAAGAGGACGGTGGTGGAGAGGATGAGCAGCAGCGTGAGCGCGAACACGCCGCCGTGGCCCGCCAGCATCAGGCGGCCGCCGCAGTAGAAGCGGTTGCGGCCCGGGAAGACCTCCCACTTGCGCCGAGGGCGGCGGCCCAGGCTCCCGCTGCCGCTGCTGCTCCAGCGCGCCGGGGCGGAGGCGGCGGGCGCCGGGGGGCCGGGGCCCGGGCCGGGGGGCGCGGCGGGGCCGGGGCGGCGCGCCCCGGGGGAGGCGGGCGGCGGGGCGGCCCCGGGGCTGATTTGCTGGTACTCGCAGTCCTTCATGCAGCTGGCCGCGCCTCGGCTCCGCGCCCCGGGGCCGCGGCGGGGCCGCTCCGGGAGCCGGCCGAGCGGCGGAGTGCAGGCGGCGGCGGCGGCGCGCGCGCGCGCGCACGGCGCTCGCTCACTCGCTCGCCAGCTGGGGGCGGCCCCGCCGCGGCCCCGCCCCGCCCGCCGCCCAGCGCCGGCCTCCGGCCGCAGCGCCCCCTCCGCCGGGGCCCGGGATGGCGCGCGCGCCCTCGCGCCCCCGCGCTCCCGCGCCCCCGCGCCCCCGCGCCCCCGCAGCCCCGCGCCCCCGCGCCCCCGCGCCCCCGCCCTTCTGCACCGCGCGGCGGCGGCCGATGCGCCCTCGAGGGCTCCTTCTGCCCTTTCCAATCACACCCTCCACCGGGCATCCACCGTGTGCCAGGCGCCGTGCCGAGCGCCGAGATTCCGTCGGTGGACTTCGGGAGCTGCCGCTGGGCCACCTGCAATTCCCGGGCGGCTCCTCGGCGGGCGGGGGAGGGCAGCCACCTGCTTTGCAATCCAGGGCGCGGGGAACTTGCGCCCGCCGGGTCACAGGGTCTGACCGCTGGCTGGGCTATGAAAGTTGCTCCGGAAGCCGCACACAGCTTCGCCGGGCGACCTAGAGGGGACCGTAAACCTTTAAGCAAGTGGAAAGCCTCTTCTTTCCCCCTTGTTGAGGCTGGTGGTTTCAAACGGCTCCCCTTGCAGCCAGTCGCCACCAGGGCTCCGGAGACCGCCCAGCTGGGTTCTTTGCCCCCATCTCACATAGCGGCAATCCAGGGGTCAGCCAAGCTGCATTCTCATCTGGCCGCTGGACTCCCGAAGAACCCTGCTGCGAGCTCATTCCCTTGTTGGCAGAACCTGTTTCCTGGTGACGGTGTGATGGACAGCTCGGGTATTTTGCTAAGACTCTTCTGGAGACCGCCAACAGGTCCTCACCAGATGGGCTTCTCTGACATGACCGTGACATGACCGCCTGCCTCAAACCTACAAATGCGTCTTCTGGCCCAGTCTCCTAAGACGGCGCTGTGCAATGTTAGATAGTAACTGTGCAAAGGAGTGACCTTTGCCGGAGTCTATGCTTTACAGCGAGTCACAGGTCCTGCTCATTCTGACAGGGAGAGGAGCACACACAGGTGTGGCAACAGGCAGGAAGAATCATTTGGAGGCCCTCTTAGGAAGTGTCCCCCAGGGCAAGGGTACTTTAAGGGATGGTGTAGGAGAAATTGCTAAGGGTTGCTGTGACAGTCGTGTGCTCATGTCAATTTCATGACATGAATTGGAATTCATGACATGAAGTGGGAGTCTAGGGGTGGAGTCTAGCTTGTCAATCTGGAGATAGTCAATGGAGAGGCCTCTATGTGGGCATGGCTTTCTCCTGAGACTTCTGGAAAATCTCATGGTAGTTCCCAACTGGAGACTGGAGACTGGACTGAGTCTTGGAGAGATGAACTCCTGACAAGATGAGGTGACAGCATGCTGATCAATCCTGATTCCTGGAGAATGGAAGAGCCGGAGGAGAAGCTACATGGGCTTGCCCTGACGGGACCAGACCTCTGGGGCTGGAGAAGCCACAGAGAGACCCCTGCCAGCGCTGAGATGCTCCCACCGCCAATGGATACAGCTGATGGACCCTGAGCCCTGGAAATGAGGAGCCATGGGGAGAGCCCTGCCAGCGCCGGGCCGCCTCTACTGCACGTGCTCATGAGTCAGAAGGAGACTTTATAGACTGGTATCGGACATGTGGGCTAATATCAGCCTTATGACCTTGGACTGGATTGGGTTGGGATGCTTTCTCAATGTTCCCTTCTTCTTGTATATAAACCTTTCCCATGCGTGTCTAGGAATTTGTTTCTCTAGTCTACCCAGATTCACACAGTTGCTATGGGTCGGAGCGGAGTCGCTGGTACCTGAGAACAACAGCAGAGAAGTGAGAGCCGTCGTCGACGAGGACAGGAGTAAGAAAGGAAGTCAGACCATGTAATGGGATGGCTAGTGAGTTCAAGGGTCACTAACTAGTACAGCTGTTCCCTGAGGCCCGAGACTGGATTGGAGCAGTCCCTCCCTGGAGCAAACCACATTCTATGCTCCCTCCCTCCCTCCTGTTCTTTGGCTGTGGCATGAAGCCACAACACTGGCCTTGGTGTCTCCAGTACACATCCTGGTTCCCACTCTCACCGGGCTATCCTGCCATACTAAATGCTTTCTTGCCCCTGGATTCTTTATAGAGACCCAGACCTCCTTCTTCGGTTTCAGGGTTCTTTCTCTGCACTTGGGTACTCTCTGCGTCTCTGTCTCCTCTCATTCTAAAGCCCAGAGCTGCCTACTGGCCAGTCCTTCGCTCATGCCCAGTCTCTCTTTCCTTGTTCATGGAGACTACCAGCCTGTGCTCCATTCCCTAGCAAGTACAAAATCAAACAAACAAAATTAACTAGCAGGACAGACAGCTTTCCATGGCTATTCTCCTTCAAGCTTCAGGATTATTTGCCATGAGAAGCGGATGAAGAGTCGATGTCACGTTCAGCCGTCACTTGGCTGTGAGCAGAAAAGTGGGCAGTTCAAGCAACCATCCGTTCCGGGGGCGAAGGGCCTGGCAGTGCACTCCCATAAGACGTCCCGCTTCGGACATCCATCGGTGGGGGAGTTCTCTTCCTAGTCATGCACGGTCCCTAGGGGCACGCAACGGTCACGGTCACGTCTTCACTCTTGGCTTTTGCCCACATCCTCCTAAAACTTCTTAAATGTCACCAGCCACCCTCTTTGTGTGGCATAAGCTACTCACTCTCCCCAGTACCCACCGTTCCTCGCCTCTTACAGGTGACAGAATCCTGGCTAAGGGAATTTGAGGAAAAGTGACTGTGCTACTCCCTGGCTGGCCCATAAATACTCAGGTGCTAATCCTTGCTGTCTCATCTGCAAACAGAACGGACAGAGCTCCACAAAATAGCAGATGGTGGGCCTGTATACAAGGGGGTATCCCCCAATGGAATTTTTTTCAAAGTTAAGTATTTAAATTGTTGTGCAAAATAACCTTGTCACCTTCCAAGTCCTCTCCATTACATTAAAACACTTGTCAGGTCTACAATTCCATTCTTTTCTTTTTCCAATGATTTTATAGGGGAGGGGGCTCTTGCGGCTATTCTAACATTCCATACATCATTTGTATCAAGCACATTTGTACACATGTTGCCATCTTCATTTTCAAATATTTTCTACTTGAGCACTTGGTATAAGCTCCTTTTTCCCCCTCCATTTTTTTTCCCCGTGGGCGTCATAGCCTCTGGTGGTCGTGGGCGCTACCCAGTGCCGCTCCTGAGAGCAGCCACTGGATTTCCACTGGATTTGAACCACCAAGCCCGCGGGCTGCAGCCACGCACTCAACCACTTACGCCACCGGGGCTCAGCCCCCACCTCCATTTTTTTAATAAATCATTTTATTGGAGGCTCCTACAATTCCCATCACGATCCATACATTCATCAATTGTATGCAGACCACATTTGCACACCTATTGCCATCGTCATTCTCAAAACATCCTCCCTCCACCCAGGCCCCCAGTACCAGCTCTTCATATTTCCCCTCCCTCCACACCCTCCCCCCACATGAACCCTTAGTAATTTACAAATTATCATTTTGTCATATCGTACACTGTCCCATGTGTCCCTTCACTCACTTCCCTGTTGTCCGTGCCCCAGAGAGGAGGGTATATGTAGATCCCTGAAATTGGTTTCCCCTTTCTAGTCCACCATCCCTTCACCCTCCCAGTATCACCACTCCCACCACTGGTCCTGAAGGGATCACTTACCCTAAATTCCTCATGTTTCCGACTCCAGTGTACATCCCCGGGTCTAGCTGGGTTTGTCAGGTAGAATTGGGAGCATGATAGTGGGTGGGAGGAAGCATTTGAGAACTAGAGGAAAATTGCATATCTCATTGTTGCTACACTGTACCTTGTCTGGCCCATCTCCTCCCTGCAACTCCTCTGTAAGGGGATGTCGCTTCACCTATTGACGGGCTTTGGGTCCCCACAATTTCATTCTTGGAAATATTTTCATTTCTTTATTTTTTTATTTTTATTTCTTTTTTGGGGGGGTCATCACTGCTGTCTGGTGGTGGGAGTAGGAGGCCCAGCCCCACTGCTGGAATTGAACCTCCGTCCCAGTGGGCCTCAGTCCCGCGCACAACCACTACGCCACCGGGGCTCAGCCCTCTTTATTTTTTTTAACCTGTGGCAGTTCTCAGTGCCCAGCAGAAGCCACTCTGCCTGCTGAACAATGTCTTGATGTGAAGCTGCTCTTACTGTTGGTGGACAGATCACAACTCCACACAGCCATTATCCCCATGGCAACAGTATCCAGGCGCTGTCCGAGGAACACTGCCCAGGGCACTGCCAACTCTGAGCAGACATGCCTCAGCGTCCTCTGGGGTCTGCTCTTCCTGCCAGCCTGCTGGACGTGGCCCGGATTGCAGATCGGAAACATTTTTCAAGCTCATCCGTGTGGATGGCTAACAGCACACACCCCCTGTTTTGTTCTCCACCTCTTTTACATTGTCGAGTCGCTGTCCTTCATGTCCCTCTGCATTCACGGAAACAAAAAGGAGTTGCCTGGAGTAAGTCAGGCACCTGGGGCAGAAGAGGCCTGTTGCTCTTTGCCAAAAACTCGCACAGTAAGAGGGCAGCGTGAGCAGGTGTGTGTGACCATGATAAAAACAGTCCCCGTCCGCCACAAATCAGGTCTTTTTTGTCGCACACTGTTATGCAATCTTTTCAGAACCTCTAAATAGAAAGCTTGATTAGGCGTCTGACCTGAAAAGAAACACAAAACAGCCTGACTTCATGGGACAAACTCCAAGTGCACTACGGGTTGACATTTTCTTTCTTTTTTTAAAAAATAATTTTATTGGGGGCTCTTATAGTTATTATAACATTCGGTACAACATCTGTATCAAGCACATTTGCACACGTTGCCACAGTCATTTCCAAACATTTTCTACTTGAGCCCTTGGTATAAGCACCTCTTAAAAAGAAAAAAAAGCCCCTCTTTTCCCTCCCCCCCTTTTTAAAAAATGAATCACTTTATTGGGGGCTCACACACCTCCCCTCACGATCCACACACACATCAATTGTATGCAGATCTCATTTGCATACTTGTTGCCATCATCCCTCTCAAGAATGAGTTGACATTTTCATCCATCCGGGAAGTTGACGGACATCCAGAACAAGGTTTGCCATCAATGGACATCTCACACCCTTTCTTTTTTTCAGCTTATACACCTTTTTTTTTTTTAAGGCATCACTGCCCTCAGGTGGTGGGAGGAGGAGGCCCAGCCTTTGCTCCTGTGGAGCTGGAATTGAACCTCCATCCCAGTGGGCCGCAGTCCTGCGCACAACCACTACGCCACCGGGGCTCAGCCTTATACACCTTTTTGTTTAATGCTTTTCACAGATGTTTAAATCAAAACAATGTTGGGGGAAAATTTTTTAATGTTCAGTTAAAACATTACATTCTTTCAAAGCTAAATACCTCCCCTCTCTCATTAAACTAGGCACAACAAGTTTTTGAACTCTCAGTGCTCAGGCAGAATGCCTGAGGGGGTACCCCCCACCAATTTTCCCCCAAAATTATATTTCTTCACAAAACAACCTCATTACCTTCAAAGTACTCTCCATTATTTCATACATTTGTCAAATATGTGATGCCTTTCTTAGAAACGTTTTCCAAACTTATCTCTTTGGATGGAGCAGTTCTTTCGAAGCACGGCATGTTTCCACTTGCTCTTTTTCCAGGTCAGTCAGAATCTGAGGCACAAATGAGACCCCTCTCATTCCCAAATCTGCAATTAAAATTAGCTCAACCAATATCTGTCATCGGTCTTCGAGCATGCGTGCATGAATTTTGTTGACATTTTCCTCTAGTTTGGGATGTTGACACACGTCCAGAAGGAGGCTTGTCATCCATTGACATTTCACCTCTTATGAAACGAGAAAGCCACTTGTACACCCAAATTTTCCCCATAACGCTGTCCTTGTCAGCTGTGCTCCTCATCACAGCAGTTTCTGAGACATTTTTCAGAGAAGAAAACAAAGTTTCATAGCCACATGCTGCTCTCTTAAACTGGCCATCACAAAAAATAAGGTTTGAGAGAAACTGCTTTTTGCCAAAAACTGGCACACTGAGATGGCTGCGTGAGAAGGTGCATTGTGGAGGTGGCAAAAACAGTCCCCCATCTGCCACAAATCAGGTCTTTTTTGTCCGCACACTATTAATGCAATCTTTTCAAAACCTTTAAATAGAAAGCTTGATTAACAGTCTGACCTGGAGAGAACCTTCCCAGGCGATGCCACTGGGTGCACTAACTCAGAGCAAATTGCTCAAAGCACTCCTAGCAAGAAAAAAAAAAAGTGTGCTAGGAAAACTCCACTCCGCCCAGCACAATTCCAGTTTTTTGGGGGGTACTCACACATACAAAAGAGCGGAGGTTCTTCCATGGTTTGCTGAGCAGAGCTCACCCTCCAAAGACCAACTCATATTGGACTCTGATGTGAGCAAAAAATAGAAAAATAAGCTTTTATTCTAGAAACCACTAAGTCTGGGAGATTGTTTACTACAGCAACTGTTGTTGATTGCTATCCCGTCCATTTCAGTTCACAGCAACCGCACGTTACAGAGGGAAATTGCTCCAGAGGGGGGTGTGTGTGTATGTGTGTGTGTGTGTGTGAGAGAGAGAGAGAGAGAGAGAGAATAGAACCAGATTGCCAGGTCTTTTCTTGCACCATACCTGGAGTGTCAACCAGACACTCCTGGGTTAGGACAGACAGAGCTCAACCTACCAGTCACCTGGCGGCCAGAGGACATCTCCTTGGTGTCAGAAGCCTCTGTGTGTGAGAGTCAGAGCCCGGGGCCCTTCTCCTTCTGCCGGAGCTGGATCTTGCATCTGGCTCCTCGGTCGCCTGTGGTATCCCTGCCGATCCCAGGAGCCATCCATGGACGATCCACAGACTTGTCTCCCACTGTGCCTGCTTCCTCATCCTGCCTCCTGTTCATCAGCTTCCCTAGCTGGGAGAAGCCCGACTCGAACCTGGCTGGACTCACCTCGTTCTACAACGGTATCAGCCATTTCGTGACAGGAGTCCCTTTCTCTATACAACACACACAGCATCCCTGGTGTTTGCTTCTCTGGAGAGCGCGTCCGCCCCGCACACTCCTGCTGGGCCAGCCATCAGGCCCGAGCTGCTTGCGTGGCCTGAGAACCCTCCGGCGGCAGTTGCTCGTGCTGTCGGATCCGTTCTGACTCGCAGCCTCACACAGGAGCGGAGCTACCCGCAAAACGCTTCCTCGTGTCTGCTCGAGTGGGCAAAGGTCTTCACCTGCGCAAAGGTCACCACACACCGCGCGACGGGGAGAAGTGGGATCTCAGAGCACGTGGCGGGGCTCCCGCGGACGCCGGACAGGGCCCAAGAGTTAGTCGTTTCAAGGGACTACTGCGGTGATTAGAATCAGGAAATGTGTACTTAGGGCTGTACCCTTGAACGACACTTGTCCAGTCTGCAGGAGAAGCAAATAATCAGAGAACCTGGTTCTTAGGAAGAAGAATGGGGCATCAGGGGTGGAAGGCTTATTAATCTATGATATGCAAATGACACAATCGTCTTTAAAAAAATAATTGTGTGCCAGACAGGGTTCTCTAGAGAAACAAAACCAGGACACTAGTGATTCTCTTTATATATTTATATAGCTAGAAGGACATATACACTAAGAAATAAACAGCTAATCTATAAAATAGTACAAATAGCTTGGTGCAACTCACTTGCGTGAGACAGCTAGAAGACCGGCAGTCCTTGGAGTCTTGAGGGCCGCTGAGGAGTCCTCTGTAGAGCAGTTCAGGCTATCTGACCACAAAGAGCAAAGCAGGTCACCCACAGTCAGCCGGATGACAGAGTCCGACGACAGTCCCCTGCTCAAGAGATGCATATCCCAGGAACGTGGTGAAGCAGGGCTTAAAGGAACCTCAACTCACAGCGACACAGTCCACGATGAGGTGTCCCACAGGTAGTGTTGCTTGGAGGTCCAGGCACAGGAGGAACAAGGCAGCCGGCTGGTCTGAAGATTCAAGAGCAAGAGAACTAGGGCGGGACTCACTGAGCCCTTCCTAGCTCCGCCCTTCAAATCATCCCGTGTGTTCATTGGCTGTGCTGTCACAACAGACCTACCTATCTTCTGTGGCCATGTTGGCACAACAAAATTACCCATCACATATATTTTTTTTGGGGGGGGCATCACTGCTCTCCGGTGGTGGGAGTAGGAGGCCCAGCCCCACTGCTGGAATTGAACCTCCGTCCCAGTGGGCCGCAGTCCCGCGCACAACCACTTACGCCACCGGGGCTCAGCCCACCTTCTTGATTTTTTTATACAAATCTCTTCCCTATTTAATGTGTCTTCGTCCTTTATCAAAACTCAGTTGTCTGTAGGTGAACTGATGTATTTCTGAGTTCTCAATTCTGTTCAGTTGGTCTCTGTATCTGTCATTGCACCAATCCCAGGCTATTTTGACACCCCACCCCCCCAGCTGTATGGAAGATTTTGAGGTCAGGAAGTGCAAGGTGAAGCTGTCCATCTTTAGTTTGTTTGTTTTTTAACAAGAGACAGACCCTGTTAGTTGACTACAATTCTGTAGTTTGTACCCACAGTATTCCACAGTAGTAGAATATTACTTGACACAGAGTTCAAATATATGCTACAATCTGGATGACTCTTGAAAACATGTAAAGTGAGTTATGCCACAAACGAGGGGGTTTCAAAGAGCTCGTGGACGTACCACTTGATCTCTCTCTCCTCTGATAAACTCTGGACTTGACCTGGTTTTCAATATTTTCTGAGTTGCTTTTTTTTTCCTCTCTCCCCATATTGGGTTTTATCTCTGAGGTCCTTTGTCTTGGTGGGTAGCTTTCGTGACTCTTTGGTATGTGTTTTCCTGTTGTTCGGTATCTGAAACCCAGGTTGATGAACTGTCCAGCGGGGATCGACCCAGGGTGGCCCGCCAACGGGCACCGCAGCGTCTGGAATGCCGCTAGCTCAGGACATCCGCAGCAGTCCCTGAGGCTACCCATCTGGACGGGAAAGATGGCCTCCTCTCCTCCCTGGAAGCAGCCGGTGGTGCAGACTGCCAGTCTTCCTGCTGTCAACCTGCTTAGTCCACAGCACCACCAGAGCTCCTGTGTCTGCTAAGCAGAACCTGCGTTTATTCCAAAACCAGAGAGGGCGGGCTGTGATTTGCCACATTTTCCTGTGACATCCCTCTCGGGTACCCAGGGTTTGCCGGCTCAGACCACAGCTGCCGGACGAGCGCACACAGAACAGTGGGGAGGGCGGCGCGGGGCTGGGCAGAGGTTTGTTCTGTTGCACGTTCGTTCGTACGTGGGGTCTCTGCGAGCTGGAACTGCCCCTCTAACAGTAGCAAGGTCCGAGAGAGGAAGGGCTCGTGGTAATAACTGCGCCTGCACTTGCCGCAGGCCTTCCCTGGTTTCATTCCGGCTCACGTCAGTAACTTTGGGCTCCTGGGTAGGTGGCCAACACCCAACACTCTGAGGCTGTGTATGTTGTTTCTAAAGCCCAACCTCATCAAACATGGGGCTGTTCTTGTTCCATTGCCTTGCTGAGGGTGGGTCATGGCCAGGTGCAGAATCATTATCATTCACATTGCAAGGTGTCTTTCTACCGGTTCTAGAACTCTGGACCCTCCAGAAACATATCTGAAGTGACAGCCCTTTGCATTTTTGTGGTATTCGTTTTGAACTTATTTTCCATGTGCCTTTGTCAGACGTCTAAAGTGTTCTTGCCTGGCAGACCTAATCAGCGTAATGTCATCAATGTGGTGATGTTGTGTCATGTTCATTGTCTAGATGATCGAGATTTCTGCAGACGAAATGAAGACAGAGAGCCAAGAGGTGATGTAATCCTAAGGCAAGGCTATGGAGGTGTACTTTGGGCCCTGCTGGGGAAAAGCAAACTGCTTCCGGGGTTTCTTACAAATGAGTCCGGGAGGAAGGGGGGGGGGGAATCGTTTTCCAGGTCAGTAGCTGCATATCAAGTGCCAGAAGCTGGGTTGGTTTACTCATGCAAAGACATTGTATCTGGAACAGAGCTGCAATGGAAGCGACTGCTTGATTATGATAATTCATAGTCATGCTCCAAGAGCCACTCACCTTATTTGCAGGCCACAGGCGGGCCGGGGAGATCGGTTAGCTGTGATTAGCTTAGCATCGGACACATCTTTAGAGGTGACACTAAGCTCTACTGGGGAGTCCTTGGCCTCTGGTTTGCTACCTTTGTGCTCCAGGGCCATCCACTTAGCCTTTCCCACCCAAACAGCCTTCCTCGATGGCCCGAGAGTCCATTGACCCCAGTGGGTTGTTCAGGCTGCCAACTCCAGTGATAAACTCGGGGTCTGGTGGTGCGTCTGTGAGGGGTGCGGCATGGTGTGTCCAGAGAGGTCCCCCAAATCTTCTGTTTGACTGGTGGGCCACAGTGGCATTTTGGGACCCCAGGAATTATCCGAGCTCAAAGCTGATGCCTAAAGTCCCCTAAAGATTATTTCCCTTTCTCCTATGCCGTCCTAGGAGTGAATGAGCACAGGTCCCTGTAGGGAAATTTGAAGGAAGACTTCTTGTATCCTATAGGATATCATGGCAGTGTTGCAGGACCCTTCCTTGAGAGACACGGTTGTCCCTTCAATCGGGAGCTCTGGGTTATCCCCTGGCCTAGGTCTGGAGAGTGGGTGAGAGCCTCTGATTCAGTCACTCAAGGGTACCCACCCTAGTGACGCGCACTTGCCGATCCCCTTCTTCAGAGTCTCTGGTCCATTTGGAAGCCTCGGTCCGGGCCGCAGTCTATCGTTAGCGTCACTCTCCCCACAGTCGAGAGTCACAGCCACCTGGGCTTCCAAGCCACTTACTTCCGTCAGCACCTCACCACAGCAGCCGCAGCAGTGTGGACAACCCGTAGATCTTAAACTCACTGCGATGACCCTGCCGCAGCAGGTCATGGCTCAACAGCGTTGCATGGACGTTCAAGTTCAATGGCACAATCAGGTCAATTCCCAGGGCTCCGCTCTGGGGGTCTACTTCTGGGAATCACTCCTCGTTCCAAGTTCTGTATGAAGCAGGGTCCTGCCCGGGGGACAGAAACCACGCCGTTAGTTAGAGAGAATTCACTATAAAGAATGGTTGCGGGGCTGAGCCCCGGCGGCGTCAGTGGTTGAGTGCGGGACTGCAGCCCACGGGCTTGGGGGTTCAAATGCAGCAGCGGCTCTCAGGAGCGGCACTGGGTAGCGCCCACGACCACCAGAGGCAGTGATGCCCACACACAAACAAACAAACAAACAAACAAAAACAAAAGAATGGTTACAGAGTATGTCCTCGTTCACTAAGGAACTAAAGATTCTGAGGTAGCGTGGAAGCAGCAGCAGAAACCTCTCAGTCCTTGTTGTTGTTGTCATTGGATTGTTTCCAGTCACAGCAGCTCCGTGCACACAGACCCCAGCACAGCCGGGTCCCTGGCCATCACACCACGGTGGCTAGCTTTGATCCCCGGTCCCCTTGCTGCAGCCACCGTATCAATCCATCTTACCATCTTCCTTTAAAAAAAAAATCCCTGCTAATCACACATCCAGAGTGTGTGAGACACAGCCTCACCGCCCTTGTTTCTAAGGCGCAGCTGGCTGCAGGTCCTCTCAGACAGATGTGCTGGTGTTTTTGTGAGGCGTGGGACTTGAATAGCCTTTGTGAATTTTACAGTTCAAATGCAACAACTCTTCTAGACCCTGGGACTGGGAGAAAAGTGGGGAGAGGCTGGGATGACGGAAATGTGGGTTGGATGCCTGCAGAACGGAACCTCAGGTGTCTAAGGCAAGCCATCAACTGCCTGGTCCTGCTGAGCCTGGTTAGAGGAGGGACCAGGATTCCTGAGGAGGGGTCTTCCCAGCTGGTGTTGGCGTCTGACCGAGACCCAGGGAAGCCGGTTATACAATCGCTAGCAAATCTGCAACGCAGACTCAGCGGCTGCTGTGGGACGGGGCTGCTGCTCCCGAGGTCTAGGAGCCGCGGCTGGTCATCCTGAAAATCACAAATCCTTCTTCCACCTTGGCCTGGTTGTCTCCCTCTAGTGGCCCCTGTTGGCAGAGCCCGCCAAAGAAGTCAAACCCAGGTGTAGAATCCCACAAAGTACCTTCTGAGATAGAGCTGAGCGTCGACAACTTAATAATGGGCACAGGTGCCTTTATCCATGAGAAATGGATCAGCGCTGGTAGAAATTCGCTGATTTCCAAGCAGAGGTAACCGGGAACTGAAAATCCTGCACGGCCAGAAAAACCACCGGTTCCCATTAAGATGGAAAGAGGTCTTGAACAAGAGGAGTTGAAGGATGCAAGCCCCCTGAAGCCAAGACCAGGCGAAGAGTGTGTCCTTCCCGCACACGAGTGGAATTTGGAAAGTTGGTAGAAAAGTGGGATTGAACACGAAGGGAATTTTCCCACCAGCTGGTGACAGTAAGGGCTTGCAGCAGAGCAGCAGGAGGGGCAGAGCATGGAGTTCCCCAGGGAGGGCCAAGGATAGACTTTGGGGCCAGGATGTGGCACCCCATCCGACTCAACTGGGGGACACTCCTGGAGGTCAACGAACAGACCTTGAACTATTTACAGGTCTTTCTTTTGTCATTATTTTTATTTGTATTTTACATATGTGTATATTTTTTCTGGGCATTGTTTGTTTTTTGCTGTTGTCCTCGTTTTACTTTCTTTTGTCGCTCTGTCTTGCGATGTCTCGGTTTTTGGGGTACATATTATTGTCCCTTGCCTTCGCCCCTGAGAGTGTGGTGGGTGGATTGACCAAGCAATTAGGCACATCCACCAGCTGGAGACTTATCTTTAGGAAAGAACTTAAGTGTTGTTACTGTAATGTGCCTTTGACTGGGAACAGAGCCAAAGGCTTTACTAACCTTGCATTGTGGATTGGGTAAAGGTTTACAGAAAAAAAATCCATGTCCCATTCAAATATAGTTCATCTACCTTTTGTTCCCTGTCATTGACTGCAGTCTCCACAGTGTGACATCACTTAACACACACACACCCATGTTGGGAGAGCCCTGGTGGGGTGAGGGTACCCCATGGGCCGCTGTTTCAGCTCCCCACCACTCCAGGGAAGCATGCAGAGGCTGTCTGCGCTGGGAAAGCTGTGCAGTCCTCGGAGTCCTGAGGCGTCTCCTCTGTTCCATCTGGGGTCACCGAGCATCAGAGTCCAGGTGATGACCGTGGGTGTGGTGGTTTTCGGGTCCTCCCCACCATGTTTTCTGTTTGCCTTCCTCCTTCTCCCAAAGCCTTCTGAACCTCGTCCCTGGTCCCCAGGGGTTGCTTATTCTAAGGAGGGTGTTACCTGGTGCTACCCCTGGTAGCTACCCTGGTGCTACCAACCCCCGTTCAGACCTGTCTACTAGGTGGCTGGAGACCGAGCCCCACAGGTGGGCTTCCTTCCAGACCTGATGGGTGACCAGGGCCACCGTCTCGGGAGGCCACCCCCGAGGCTGACCAACTCTTCCTTCTGACTTTGAGTTCTGTCTGCCATTCTCCTCTGATTCGGTCCAGGGCCTTTTCGGTGATTATTTTTCCAGCGCGTGGGTCTTCTGAAGGCAGGGCAACAGAGATGGGTGTTGACAGGGGTCTTCAGTCTGTTGGACTGTTGTCTCCCCTGTCTGTATCTCCTTCACGCCGCTTCCTCCAGAGGGGTAGAAAAAGACGAGCTGCACCGTAAATGGCAGCCTTTAAGACTCCATTTGTTATCAACATAGTAGGCTGCAGGATGGTGTCTTTAGGGACCGCACGGTCGCAACTGACCTTGATATCTCCTGAGGGCAGGGGCCACACCCCCGCCCAGTGGGTGGCTGGTAGAGAAGTCTACATAACGTGTCCGCACCAGCCGCCCTCCCATGCCCCGGCACAGTCACGGACACACGTGCCGCACAGATCGACAGGAGCAGCAGCAGCCTCTGTCCAGCCAGCACATACTCGTGAGAACAACCCCACTTTCCGTCCCACTCTTGTTCAGCCTGCACGCCCATCTACACACCGCCCCCTTAGTGCAGGATCGAGTACACAAGGAGACTTCAGAAACGCCTTGGGAAAATTCCGTTATCTTTCTATTCTGCTTTCCCACGGACTTTCTGAAGCCCCCTCCTATGACTGCTTTGACCTTGGTCGCCCCCCCCCCCTTTTACTCAGTCCCCTTGCGTTGCTTGTTGCCTCCCCTTCACCCCACTAACATGTGCCTGTCCGTCCGTGAGGCGCCCTGGTGACACAGTGGCTCTGTGCTGGGCTCTCTCTGCACGGGCAGCATTTTGGACACCAGGTGCCCCGAGGGAGAGATGGGCGATCTGCCCCCATGAGCTCACACAGTCTGAGGAACTCGCTGGGCAGTTCTGCCCTGTCCTCCAGGGCTGGCAGGAGTTGGCAGGGAGTTTGGTTTGGTTGGTCATTTGCCCCCTCTCCCCTTCCCAGGGGTCAGTTCAACTCCAGGCCTGAAGGGTGCCCCGCGCCATCTTCCTGGGGGTCCCGGCAGTCTCTCTCTGACTCCGTAGCCTGATCGCTTTTGTGATCTTGACTTCTAACCCACACTTTTCTTCCACTCTATCCAGGGCCTTCTCATGCCCCCCTTTTCAGAGCAGGGAATAGTCGTAGCTTGCCTGCCATCACCTACTTCTGGTTTCAGGGTCGGGGAGACTGATGTTTGGGGGGCCCCATTGCTTCCATACGACCTTTGATTCTCCCCACTCTTCATTCCTCTGGTTGGGCAGAGAGAGCCGCAAACCCACCTTATGTGACTGCTCAAGAGCTGTGAAAAGGCACCCCAAACACTACTCACCGGACTGGGATGGAGAACACTTCTTGGTGAACTATGTGATGCCCATTGATCTTGAACTGTGAGATGCCCGTCCACCTTGGTGTTCTCAAGGCTTGTTACTTCCCCTGGGTTTAGCAGCTCATTCCTTCTTTTTGTTGTTGTTGTTGACATCCCTGCCCTCTGGTGGGAGTAGGAGGCCCAGCCTCGCCCCTGGAGAGCTGCTGCTGGATTCGAACCACCAACCCAGTGGGCCGTAGTCCCGCACACAACCACTACGCCACCGGGGCTCAGCCCACCGCTCATTCCTTCAAGATGTTATGTCTAAACACTTTTCATAACCTTGCCCCCTCCATGCTCCACCACACTGAAAGGTAAACACACATATGCAAGCCTTCTCTGTTGAATCAATCAATCAATCTATCTATCTATCTATCTATCTATCTATCTATCTATCTATCTTTCTATCAGAATACTCCTATTCTTCCGCTTACACCTGTCCAGCCTGCAAGCATCTACTCGGAGATCATCACCATTGCAAGATTGTGTAGGTGTCAGATTTTGTTTCTGCTGTCTTTAACTCTTAAAACCCCCCTAATGTGTTCTCATGCCTCTGGTATTTTCGGCCACTCCCTCCCTTAGTGTATGTCGCCTTCCCCTTCGCCCAAGTTCATACTTGTCTGCTCTCTAGCGACTCCCCCTCCCTCCCTTCCCCTTTAGCCCCAGGTGGTTATCAAAGAATATTTCTTTTCGTGTGAAAGCCTGTTCTCCTTTAAAAACAATAGTGGCCCTGTACATTATTTGTCCCTGCGTGAGGGCTTAGTGCACTTCACACAACGTTCTCCGGGTCCGACCAGTCACTAACCTCGCACAGCGCCCCATGGTGGGAGGACCACAGTTTATGTATCGAGTCTTTCTTCCGTGGATGGACTTTAAGGTTCTTTCCATCTTTTGGGGTTTTTTTCCCTCCAGCGTAATTAAGGTTTCTTTTTTGGTTTGATCATTTTGTCGAGGGCTCTTACTATTCTTATTGCAACCCCCACATCAATTGTGTCGGATATATTTGCACACGCGCCGGCATCATTCTTTTCTAGACAGCTGCTTTTTATTGAGGGTCAGCTCTTCTTTCTGTTTCTTCGTGACGACTCTAGTGAATACCACCGTGATAACCACAGGTGTGTGTGTCCAAGGATGACAAGGCGGTGACCTCTGACTCTTTGACTCTTCCATCGAGGGAAGGGGAAGGGCATCGTCCAAGCTAACTTCTCTGAGGCCGAAGGCAGGCTTGCCCCCAGCCCCCATGCTCCTGCCCAATTCTGACCCTGCCCGTGCCTGCCCCTGCACGCTCCACTCTTCTGCAATCAAAACAGAACTCACAGTCGTGCCGTTGATTCCGGCTCAGGGCACCCTTCCAGGACAGGCTCGACCTGCCCTCGTGGGTCTCTGAGACTCTGACTCTATGGGAGGAGAAGGCCTCATCTCTCCCGGAGCAGCTGGTGGTTTCAAACTGCTGAGTTTGGGGCTAGCAGACCAGCTTGTCACCACTGTACCAGCAAGCCTCCTATTCATTGCAATAGCCGTGCAGAATTCACAAACAATGCTCACAACTAGGGGGCTTCATATGGAAGGTCACAAATAGTCAGGCTACCGTTGTTCCGTCAGCCTCTTCCTGGCCGCGCCCACAGGCAGGCCTCTCTGGCCCTCGGCCTCTTGGCCTGGCCTCAGCCCCGCAGAGGCAATGTTACAAAGCTTTTTATAGGATGCCGATCAATATCCATGGACTTCAGGCCGGGGGTGCTTCGCTCCAGCTTCCTGTGTGGGCAAATTGAGCTTCCCCAATGACATGCCCCTGCCTGAAAGCCCAGCTTCCCTCACTCCGTGGGCTGAGAAGTCCAGCCTTCTGTCTTGTGCTCTGGTCCCTGGGTCTGCCCCTGACCCTCTTCCACTCCGGTGGCATCAGAGCGGATCGAGAGTGTGCCAAGCATAGGACTCTCAGGGTCCAAAGGACGTGCTCCACTCTGGCTCTTCTCTCTTGACGGCAGTGAAACCCTCACCTCCCCCTGTTTCCCAGATGAATCCCTTCATACCTTGGAGGATGGTGGTGACTGTGATCATTTAGTCCCATGGGTTCTCTTCCCCCACCTCACTGCCCAGACTCAGCAGGGGAAAGGTTGTTTGGTGGGAGTAGCGAAGGCTAAATTAGAAGATCTCTATACTGTGTATTTATTTATTTTTTTATTTTGTCTTTTGTGTGTGTGTGTGTGTGTGTGTGTGGGCATCACTGCTCTCCGGTGGTGGGAGTAGGAGGCCCAGCCCCACTGCTGGAATTGAACCTCCGTCCCAGTGGGCCGCAGTCCCGCGCACAACCACTACGCCACCGGGGCTCAGCCCACTGTGTATTTATTTTTATTTGTTGTTGTTGTCCTTAGGTGCCTTTGAAGCTGTTCTGGTCCATAGCAACCTTGTGCACAACAGAAGGAAGCTCCCCCGGTCCTGTGCCCCCCCACAATTGTCCTGACCTTGGGGCCCGGTGCTGCAGCCTCTTAACGAACCCTTCTCCTTGAGGGCTTACCTATTGTTTGCTGCCCCTCCGCTTACCAAGCAGCCAGTCCAAAGTACACGAGACAATGTCTCTCTCTCCTTGCCTCTAAGAGACAGGGTTCTTCTTCCAAGACAAATCTGTCCGTTCTCTTGGCAGCCCATGGCAGTTTCAAGACTCGTCACCAGCACCCCCAGTCGGATGCATCGCTGCTTCTTCCATCTCCCGTATCCAACGTCCAACTCTCACACGCACACGAGGCCAGTAAAGAGACCACGGCTGCCTCCTTCTCTTCAACAAGCCGGCCTGCGCGGCCAGCACAGACATGCGGGTCTTTGTGAAGACCCTGATGGGCAAGACCCTCACCCTTGAGGTTGAGTCCAGCAACGACACCCTTGAGAACATCAAAACTAAAACCCAAGGCAAGGAAGCATCTCCCGACCAGCCGTGGCTGGTTTTTGCCAGTAAGCAATTGCGTTCTGTCGGACGACAATGTCCAGAGAGAGTCCTCCCTGCGTCTGCGCGATGGCATCGCCGAGTTGTCCCTGTGCCACCTGGCCCAGAAGTGCAGCTGCGTCACCTTCACCCCGAACGGTTAACTGCCCAAGAAGAAGTGTGGCCACCCCAACAACAGGCGTCCCAAGAAGAAGGTCAAACGAATGTCCCTGTCTACCGGCTCTCTGGCCTCCTGCTGGCGGGGTTCCCCTGAGCTCAATAAAGTCTCACTTTCACTGACCTGAAGAAAACAAACAAATAAATAAATCTCCTGACTTGGGTCAGACCCACCTTACTCCTCAAGGCGGCTTCCCTGCTGTTCTTGTAGCAGCTCTCATTTCTCTAAGACGCATTCGAAGTAAAAGCAGAGGGGTCGCTGGGTCACGCTCCATTTTCTTTTCTTTTTTTTTTTTCATTGAAATAAATGTCTTTAATTTTCTGATAAAGGTCCCTGTAGCCAATAAATATCATCAGGCGGTTCCCTGGTAGCTCCCAGGAGGGGCCATCCTCTGAATTCTTAACCCTTTCCACCTGCTGACCCAGCCACCTTATTCTGCAGCTGGCGCCCAGGCTCAGTGCCTGCAGCTGCTGAACAGGACGGCGTCTGCAGGTCACGGGCGGCCTCACTCCTGTGCTTGCTTCCCTGAGCCTTTCTCAAAGCCACTTGGTTTTCCAGCCCAGACTGCCTGAGCTCCTGCAAGGTGGGGGGGATCAGACCTTCCCGGTCACGTGGTGGCATCCCAGCAGCCTGGGGGCTCAAACAGCAACAGCCAAGCCCGTTACAAAGAGGAAGAGCCCATGGGGCCGTTCCTGGGGCTTCGGAATTTTCAGGCCATGAGCTAAGTTGATCCAAGGTAAGCGTTTAGTAACGGACCAAACATAGATTTCCTCACTTTTTTGGGAGGAGGGGGGCATCACCAAGGCCAAACAGAACAGGTACAAAAATCCCCGGGGAAAAATCCCCGGGGAAAGATACCGTCGTGCTTGGACTCCCCCCCACCCCCCACCCCTTTCCAGGTGCTGGCGAACCCATACTTCTCCTCTGCGCTTGACTGCTACCAAATGCAAGCCCAGCCCTGTGCTCACATGCATCCCGGGGTGCCCGCTCAGTGAGCCTTCAGGTTTCAAGACCAAGCCCATACTCCCCAAGACAGCACACAGCCCCTCAGACCCAGCCCTGGTGCATGGAGACTCCCATGCTCACACAGGGTCTCTGCGGGGTGCGCATGTCTGGGGCCACCTCTCAGAAACCTCCTCCCCTCTGCTTGGCCCTTCAAACTGGGGCAAACGGGGAAGCCACCTCATGGGCCCCTGGGGTGTCACCTCCAGCTTCCTACTGTAGTGGGGGCACCCGCCCATCTAGCTGGATGCCTGGGGTAAAGCCTCTTTTCAGGCTGAGCTCCAGGGCCGTGCCTCACCTCTGTGAGGTGTCCCTGGAGCGGGGAGAGGCTACCGTGTGGCCCCGCTGACTGACTGACAGGAGGGCGGGATGGCTAGAGCCCCGGAAGCCTTGGGCAACCGACCCACACCTAGCTCAACTCCCGGGGGCCTGCAGCGAGCCGGTGTGTAAGTGGGATGGAATGGGGCTTTCCACCAGCTGTCAGCAGCTCGTGCTCTCAGACGCTGCTGAGAGCTGGGCCAGCCTCAGCCCAGCCGCCTCCACTGGTCTGCACTCCGGAGACGAAGAGCATCTGGATGGAGCCAGTAGGATTTAGGGTTTCTGCGGGAAGCAAACCTGATCCCAAGCACTGCCCTGGCTGAGTGGCCACAGGGCTCTCCATGGCAGCTCTGTGGTTACCGCCTCCCCTGGTGGGCGGATGGACAGACAGCACTTGTCTGGTTAGGCTCCAGTTTCGGAGTCTGCACTCTTCCCCAATCCCACCAGCAGTGGAGGAAAGTTCTAATTTCTCCGCACTGTCATTAGGTTTGTTGTTTTCTATTTTCTTTCTTTCTTTTCTTTTTTTTTTGTTTTTGTGGGCTTCACTGCCTCTGGTGGTCCTGGACGCTACCCAGCCGTCGCTGGATTTGAACCACCAAGCCTGCGGGCTGCAGTTCCGCACTCAACCACTTACGCCACCGGGGCTCAGGCCCTTCTATTTTCTTTTTTAAAAAAACCGCTACGGGGGGCTGAGCCCCAGTGGCGTAGTGGTTGTGCGCGGGACTGCGGCCCCCTGGGATGGAGGTTTGATTCCAGCTCCGCGGAGCAAAGGCTGGGCCTCCTACTCCCACCACCTGAGGGCAGTGATGCCGCCACCCCCCCACCCCACCCCCCCAAAAAAAAACACACTACGTTGTGAGGTGGTAGTCCACTGTTGTTTTGATTCACATCTCTGGAACAGCTAATAATGATCGCCAACGTGTCGTCATAGCTTTGCTGGCCACCGGGCGTCTTCTTGGGCGGTCTGTTTATGAAGCCCACTTTTAGTCGGATTGTCTCTTTCTTGTTGAGGGTTGAAGTTTTTTATAGGTTTGAGACATTGACCCCGTCTGATGTCATTGCCCAAATCACTTTTCCGCTGATCTGTGGATTCTCTTTTCACTCTGTCCGTTAAATCTTGTGATGTGCACACATACTGTGTACGTTTTAGGATACCCCGGGGCTCTCGCTTGTCTTCTGCTGTTTGGATTCTTTCGCCCGTGTCTGATGCTGTGTCTATGCCATGACACTAGGGCCCTGAATCTACCCCTCTGTTTCGCTATGGATGGTCTTTAAAAGTTTTAGGCTTCAGGGATAGGTCTTTGGGCCATCTTACGTTTCCTTTGACAGTGTAAGTACGGGTCCTGTTTCATTTTTCTGCAAGTGGATATCCAGTTTTTCCAGGAGACCATCTCTTCCCATTAATGAGCTTCAGCCCTTGGCCGCAGACCAGTAGTCCAGAGGTGAAAGAAAGAATGTCTTTCTGTATTCTCACCTCAGTCCCCAGGTGTATGCGCCTACGGTGGTCCCTGTCCCTGTGACTCCCGTGGCTGGGCAGTAGGTTTTGAGATTGGGAAGTGTGAAGCCTCTCACTTTGTTTTTCTTCTTCCAGAGTGCTTGGCTAAGGAAGGTGGGGGGGGGTGTCTAGTTCCTCTCCACATAAAGTTGGCGATTAGTGTTTCATCTCTAAAGAATGATGTTGGGATCTGGATTGAGATTGCATTATACAGTACTTGTTGTGGGTAAGTATTGGCATTTTTATATTGTTAAGTCTCTCAACCCATGAACATTGAATGTTCTTCCATTTATGTCGTTCTATTAGAGCATGATCTGAGATAACTGTATTGGGAGATGTAATCGTTAGATTTTTTTTTTGGGGGGGGGGCATCACTGCTCTCCGGTGGTGGGAGTAGAAGGCCCAGCCCCACTGCTGGAATTGAACCTCCGTCCCCGTGGGCCGCAGTCCCGCGCACAACCACTACGCCACCGGGGCTCAGCCCTAATCGTTAGATTTTATGTCAATTTGATGGTATCTGTGTGGAGGTGAGAGCGGAGTCCCAGCTGTCAATCAAGTGGTAGCCTGTTGATGCCTCCCTTGAGGTGTGGCCTTTGGGGTAAGAGAGATGGGGAGAACTTCCCTCTCTAGCCCTTTGCCTTTCTGCTTGCTTAGATGCTGTGTCTGGAAGAGGTTGAGACGAGATGCAGAAAAGAAGATCCAGCTCAGTTAGGAATGAAATGTAACAATAGGCTCTATTGGAGGTAGGGAAGGACTTTGGGGAAGGGAAGGGACAGCAGGGAAGGGACAGGAGCATCTTAGGCTCCTGGGTGGGTTCTGAGGCCTGAGAATGAGGCCAGGGAAGTCACGCCTGCCAGTGAGGCAGTGGGACATATACAGGGCTTAAGTCAAGGGCTATGTACCCATAAGGGGAATGAGGCATTCTGATGTTGCAGTTGCAGGGTCTGAGTCAGGAGATGGTCTATGAGTACCTCTTGTCTTTCGCAGACTGGATTTCTGGAACATGGAGAGAAGAGGCTGTCTAGATTCAGCCCGGAAAGATAAGCTCTATGAAGGGGCTGTGACCTTCAGGGAGATGAGCTCTGTGAAATGCCAGAGGCAGGGGTACAAAGTTCAGCAGGTTGCTCATCTCCTTCTTGTAAGGCTGGTGCAAAGGAGTGCATGGGGCCCCCTGGTCTGGGGGGCTGCCTGGTCCAGGGGGCTGCCTGGTTCGATCCTGGCCCAAACACTCTGCCTCCAGGGGTGACCCCATGTGGGTCCCTGACCCTGGGAGCTGCCAGCACACCGCCCTGCTCCCATCGACCTTGGATCCACGCCTCTGCGCCCACCAGCCGTGGCCTCCTGGATTCCCAAGTCATGTTTCTGCCTCCTTGACTTGCAGCTCTGTCAGTCTGAGGGGGCCTCTCTCGGCTAGCACCAGACCGTGGCTTTGAGGTGGCCTGGGCTGGCATCCCTTCATCATGGGAAATTCCCTTCTTGGTAGAAGGATCTTTCTTAGCCAGAGTGGAGTGTCCCTGGGTTGGCTTCTCTGGAAAGTCCAGCCACTCACAGCAAAGAAATTAGGAGGCTAAACTCAAAACACATTTGACTGCTCCAAACGTAAGATGAACGTCGAGGCCCCCCATAGGGAAGGGCTGTGAAACTGGACGTTTTCTGAGGAGGACGTCTCCACTGTGGCCATGGGGGATCATTGACAAGAACTGCGCAGAAGGGCTGAGCCCCGGTGGTGTCGTGGTTGTGCGCGGGACTGCAGCCCACTGGGATGGAGGTTCAATTCCAGCTCACAGGAGCAAAGGCTGGGCCTCCTACTCCCACCACCAGAGGGCAGTAATGCCTAAAAAATAAATAAATAAAAAGAACTGTGCAGAAGGCACAGGCAGGAGCGTGGAGAACAATGGGCAGGAGGTCCTTCCGAGAGAGTAAGGTCAGAGACTAATAAAATCCCTCCCCCTCTCCCCAGCAGAAGGGTCTCTATCATGCCGGATAAGTGGGATTTCAAAACTGGGTTAGACTGACGTTAAATAGCTTTCATTCTTTCCTTTTCTAACCGGGTATTTGAGGTTATCCTATCTTTGTATATTAGATGTGTTTGGGGGTAGGGAAAACTTATTTTTCTTTCTTTCAAACTCACAAGTCACCATAAGGAACCAACTCTGGAGCTGCCTGAGAGACTTTGAGCTGGAGGTTATGACTGGGTTAGATGTGAGGTTCTCATCCTTGGGAAAGGTCTGTTCTGCAGGAGACAAGGGCAGGACCAGGTCCCTGGCTCAGAAAGGCTAACAGGGCAGGCAGTGACACACAAAGGACTCCGTGCTCTCCTTTACACACCACGGTCGCCAGAGTTAACAAAAACATAGGAAAGCTGGTTAAATGTCAATTTCAGATAAACACAATGAATTATTTCTTAGTATAAGTACGTTTCTTGGAACACAATTACACTGAAGAATTGTTGATCTGGAATCCAAATTTAACTTGGGAGTCTGTATTTTATCTGGCAAACCCACATTCCAGCCCTTGTATGCAAGGTAATGTGAGCGAGATACAGCCAATGATCTTCTTTTTCAAATCATTTTCTTAGGGGCTCTTGCAGCAATCCATACATCAACTGTATCAATCACATTTGTGCATAGGCCATCACCATTTTCAAAACATCTTTCTATTTGAGCGCTTGATATCAGCTCCTCTTTTCCCCCCCTCGCTCCCCCACCCTTCCACCCTCATGAACCCTTGACAAATTGTTATCATTTTCAAATCTTACATCGTCTCCCCTCACTCACGTTTCTGTTGTTCAACTCCCTGGGGCAGGGGTGTGAAACGATTATTGCGATCAGTTCCCCTTTCTCCCCCTTTTCTCCCCCCTTCCCCCTACTCTCCTAATATGGCTATTCCCATTACTGTTCTTTTTTTCTTTTTTTTTTTTGTTTTGGGGGGCATCACTGCCCTCTGGTGGTGGGAGTAGGAGACTCAGCCTTGCTGCTGGATTTGAACCTCCAACCCAGTGGGCTGCAGTCGCACGTCCAACCACTACGCCACTGGGGCTCAGCCCCCCATTACTGTTCTTGAGGGGTTTATCTCTCCTGGATCCTGAGAACTTTTTGTTTGTTTGTTTGTTTGGGGTTTTTGTGGGCATCACTGCTCTCCGGTGGTGGGACGCGGAGGCCCAGCCCCACTGCTGGATTTGAACCTCCGTCCCAGTGTGCCGCAGTCCCGCGCACAACCACTATACCGCCAGGGCTCAGCCCCCTGAGAACTTTTTATCTGTACCAGTGTACATGCTCTGGTCTAGTCAGATTTGTAATGTAGAACTGGGTAATGATAGTGGGGATGGAGGAAGCATTAAAGAACTAGAAGAATGCTGTGTGTTTTTTCAGGTGCTATACTGTACCCTGGCTGGCTTGTCCTTCATGACCCTCTGTGGGGGGTGGGGATGTCCCATTGTCTACAGATGGGCTTTGGGGCCCCACTCTGACCCTCCTCGTTCACACCAATACGATTGCCGGTCTTGGGATCTTCTGATGACTGAAGCCTGATTCCGTCAGTACCTCGTGATCACACGGCTCGGTGTGCTTCTTCCACGTGGGCTTTGTTGCTTCCCTGCTACATGCCCGCTTGTTTACCTTCAAGGCTTTCAGATCCCAGATGCTCCATCTTCTAATAGCTGGGCACCATCAGTTTTCTTCATCACATTTGCTTTTTTGGGGGAGGGAGGGGGCATCACTGCCCTGGTGGAAGTAGGAGGCCCAACCTTGCTCCTGGAAAGCTGCTGCTGGATTTGAACCGCCAACCCCGTGGGCCGCAGTCCCGCGCTCAACCACTGCGCCACCGGGGCTCAGTCCAAGCCATATTTTTCTTATTCGTATATTAATGGACATTTAGGTCGATGAATATTGCCATACAAATATGTTATCATAAAAAAAAAAAAAAGGGCTGAGCCCAGGTGGCGTCGTGGTTGTGCGCGGGACTGCGGCCCACTGGGACGGAGGTTCAATTCCAGCAGTGGGGCTGGTCCGCCTACTCCCACTGCCAGAGAGCAATGATGCCCCCCCCAAAAAAATATGTTATCATTCTCGTTTTTAGTCCTTTTGGCCATATGCTTAGAAGCAGATAGCTGGATCTTATTGAAATTCTGCCTTTACTTGTTTGAAGAACTGTCATACTATTTTCCACAGCCATGCTACCATTTACAGCCCCACTGCAATGGTTGGTGACCCATCCTTTCCAGCCTTGCCAGCAGTGGCTTTTTCTTCTTTACTTATGGCCATTCTGATGGGCATGAAGAGGTGGGTGTACATAGTACAGAGGGTTTAGTTCAACTCACTTCTGCGAAACAGTTACACTAGAAGTCCTTCAATTCAAGTGGGCTGCCAGGTCTAAGGTCAAGGGAGCAGACAGCTGAGTCCTCCTTTGGGCCAGGCAAGCAGACTCTGCCCACAGGCAGCAGCAGCAGCAGGGTGGGTCACCAACAGTTAGTGGCTCTGGCTTAGCAAAGCAGACCCAGAAGGCATATGGAATGCAAGCAATGCGAGGCAATAGGACCCACCAGCCTCAAGCTCAGCGATGGACACGCACCAGCTGTGTGGCCAAGCAAGTCTTCCAAGGAGCCCGGGCTCGAGAGACATGGTCCACGATTGGCCAGGCCCACAGGGAGTGTAGCTCACAGGTTGAGGCTGAGAGCCAGCTAAAACAGCAGCACACTTCAGCATGTTCCTGTCATCAGAGAGTGGGGGGGGGGGGAGGAAGAGGGGCAGGTCTTGCAAAGCCATTGATCTCTTTGGCCTCCAATCAAACTGTGACCTGATTAACCCCACGTTTCTATTGGTCAGGCTGGCGCAATAAACCTTGCTGTCACCACAAGTATCTCAGTATCGTCTTGATCTGCCTTTTCCTTTTCATATGTTTGCCAGTTATTTCTCTCTCTCTCTCTCTCTCTCTCATCTGTGCTTTGTCTATTCAAGTTCTCTGCTCTTTATTTTTTTCATCTATTTGTTGTTAGTTGTAGAATTTCTTTATATATTCTGGATATGAAACCCTTATCTAATATATAATTCTTCCCAATTTTCTCCCAGCCTGCACTCATTTTCCTGGTCAAGTCATTTGATACAGTGATGCTTTAATTTTGATAGTCTAACTGACCAATTTTGTCTTTGTTGCTTGTATGGTTAGTTTCATGTCTAAGAATTCATTGCCAAAAACTAGATTATGGGGCTGAGCCCCGGTGGCGTAGTGGTTGTGTGCGGGACTGCGGCCCACTGGGTTGGAGGTTCAAATCCAACAGCAAGGCTGGGCCTCCTACTCCCACCACCAGAGGGCAGTGATGCCCCCTCCCCCCCAAAAAAAAGCTAGATTATGAAGCATTGTTCTTGGTTTTTTCTAAGATTCTTTTTCTTTGTTTTTTAGGCATCACTGCCCTCTGGTGGTGGGAGTAGGAGACCCAGCCTTTGCTCCTGTGGAACCGATGCTGGAATCGAACCTCCATCCCTGTGGGCCCCAGTCCTGCGCACAACCACTACGCCACCAGGGTTCAGCCCGCTTTTTCTAAGATTCTTATGTTTTCAGTTCTTACATTTAAGTCTCTGATCCATTTTTAGTAAATTTGGGGTCCAGCTTTATTCTCCATGTGGGAGTCCAGCGGTCCCTGCACCATAGAGACAAGTCTTTCCTCATTGAACAAACTAGGCATCCTCTTGCCACTCAGTTGGAGCAGAGGTGCTGTGACAGTTACATAATCTGTCAACTTGTGAAGGGGTGGAGTCTAGTCTGTCAATCAGGTCACAGTCAGTGAGGCCTCTGGGTGAGCATGGCCTTCTCCAGATGATTCTGGGAATTCCTGTCTTCCTCCCTGGAAATGGGGGTCTCTCTCTCTCTCTCTCTCTCTTTGCTATCCATTCCTGTTGACAAGTCACATGGAGACACACTGATGAAGCCAAAGCCCTGAAGCTGGAGGAGCCAAGTGGAGACCCAGCACTGAGATCCTTCCACCGCCATTGGATCTACAAGACTTTCCATCCACTGTCCTGTGATCTTCCTGCATTTGGCATTACTGTACAGCTGCACGTGTCTAAAAAGATATTTATGAACTAGTATTGGACATATAGGCTAATATTGGACTTATGGTCTTCATCTGGGCTGGGTTGAGCTGTTTCCTTTTTTCTTTTTTGGGGGGGCATCACTGCTCTCTGGTGGTGGGAGTAGGAGGCCCAGCCCCACTGCTGGAATTGAACCTCCGTCCCAGTGGGCCACAGTCCCGTGCACAACCACTACGCCACCGGGGCTCAGCCCTACAAATGCTCTTTTATATAAAGCTCTTTTTTTGTTTGTTTGTTTTGTTTTTTGGGGGGGGGCATCACTGTCCTCAGGTGGTGGGAGTAGGAGGCCCAGCCTTTGCTCCATGGAGCTGGAATTGAACCTCCATCCCAGTGGGCCGCAGTCCCACGCACAACCGCTATGCCACCAGGGCTCAGCCGTAAAGCTCTTTCTTAGATGCATATGACTGTCCATGAATTTCTCTAGTCTACCTGGAATAACACAGGTCTTATGAGTTTATTTTTGTACTCTCAATTCCATTTCTTTGGTGTCTAACATCATATTAGTGCTAGACTGTTCTGATTATTGAAGTTACGTGCTAGGCTTTAAGATTAGGAAATGTGAGTTCTCCTTTTTGTTATTCATTTCCAAAATTGCTTTGACTATTTGGGATCTTTTATGGTTCCACACAAATGTAAGAATTGGCTTTCCCATGTCTGAAAAGGTTCTTGAAATTTTCATGGAGATCATGTTGACTCTACAGAATGACTTTGGGAATACCAATATTTTAACAATATTAAA
>PVJH01027899.1:0-28026 GCA_004026705.1 Nesogale talazaci
GGGGGGGGTCTGGGGAAGTGAGCTCCGAATTCTGAAATGAAAACCAGAGCCGTTGGACATCTTGCCATCCGCCACCCCCAAATGACAAGCGCAGCCTCCTGCCCGCGCCTCGTCTCCCCGCAGAGCCCAGAAACGTGCAGAGCAGCCTCCCCTGGGCTCGGTGAGTCAGCCTTGCCGAACTAACTTCATGCGTAAGCTCTCCTGGAGGCAGCGGCGGCGACTCGGAGCTGCGGGGCTGTGTGCGGCGGAGATAAATTTGGGTCTAGAAGGGATGACGTAATGCTAAGCCCAGAGGTAGCTGCCGCCTCCCAGGGCTCCGGTCGCCCGGGCTGCCGGCTGACAGCCCAGGCACACAGAAACGCACCAAGCAACCCGGTGCCCGTGCCCGCCCGGGGAGAAAGGAGGCGGGGTGGGGGGAAGAAGGCACAGGGGAAAGAGGCAGCAGGGGGAGGCTGCGTGAATCTGAATTCCTGGAATCTGGAAGTTTGTTGTTGTTTTTGTTTTTGTTGTTGTTGTTGTTGTCGTCGACGAACTTGATGGGGTCCCTGGCTGGGGTTTTTAACTGCTGTGCCAGACTTCTATCCTGGCCTCTCTTCCCCTTTAGGAAAGGGCGTCTTCTATTATTAAATGATCCCTGTGACATAGCAGGCTACTTCAGTGTTTAAGCTCTCAGATGTCTTTTTTTTTTTTTTTTTGGCATGATTTTGGGTTCATGAAGAAATCTGCATTGCAGGACTCAGTAATTATGCACATCTTCGTGGCTGGCTTCTTCCAGAGCACCCTTCCAGGATGGTAGGCTAGGTATTAGGTTAGGGGGCTGGTGATAGGCACTGGGGAGGACTCTGCTAGACCATGCCAAAGGAAGGCGGCTCCAGCTAGCCCTGTAAGAGTGTGTTTCCCAGATGTTTTTTACATCAGGAGGCTGATTCTCGGCACGGTTCCCATTTTTCGGATGAGAAGATGGAGGCTCAGAGAGGTGTGGTGACTTGCCCCTGGCCACACAGCCATGTGGGTAACAGAGGAAGTAAAGGTTAGAGTTCAGGCTTTCGGTCTAGAGGTAGCTCTCTTTCCAGCTCCTTAATTTTTTTTTCCTCCGGGACGATTCAGTAAAAACAAACCAAACGAAAGTGGGATAGGTTTTCTGATCTTTTCACCTATGGGGCTTCAAGCCTTCACTATGGAGATCAAGTTGCATTCCAAGGGGATCCGATGCCTGCTTTTGTCTTCTTGCCAGGGGTCATTTTGTTTCTGCCCTCAGAATCTGCTCGTCTCTGCCTGTGCTGACCACAGCCTGGGACCTGTGGGCGTCTAGGCTCATCCTCTCTTCTTGAAGACCACCATAGGTCAACCTTCTTTGTTATATCTGATTCATTTTTCTCACTGCTCCCTCTCATTGCTCCCCATGGCATTTCCCCCTTCGGTTGCTATTGTCTTACATTAATCTCCTGTCATTTGTGACTGTAATCCTCGAGCCTCCTAGGTTCCTTGGCATCCTGGCATCCCTGTCAGACACCTTTATACTGTGTTCTTTGGAAGTCCCTGCTTCCATTTCGTGAGCTAAGTATTTGGTCTCAAATTTTCTGCATTGATGTTCAAAAGCTAGACTTAACCTATAGTTTTCTTTGTGTATTTATCAATTTGTAGTATGGCAATTGTGTTTTCCAAGTTACATGGATGATGATTGTTAAATCTTGAAGGGGGAAAAGAAACCCACTGGAGAGCTTCCCCTTTGACTCAGAAAATGCCGCCCATGCCTGCCACAGCCCCTGGGTAAGCCTCCCATCCTTCCCCTGCCCCCACCCTCTGTGGAGGCTATGCTCAGATCCGCCCAGGCCCTGGACAGGAAGTCAGACAACCAGCCCCTGCTACCTTGTGTCTGCATTCTCCACCTCAGGTGCAGCGTGGATTAAAAAGAGACTCAAAAAACCACAGCCAGACTCATGCCTGTCTGAGAACTTCGATGATGTCACCATCTCTCCTGGCTCCAGCATTGCGATGCTGGGGTTCTCCAGAGATCCATGAATAATCTACCCATTTGCCTTCTAGGTGTCATTTAGTGAGCAGGGAACATGTGCCTGGTGCTTCACAGAGTTAGGCCACCTCATCCTCAGCATGCCTTAGAGAGTCGGATTTTTCTGATGAGGCCCAGAAAGGTTAAGTGGTTTGCCCCATAGAATGATAGTAGGGAACAGAGTCAAACCTGGATCTCTCGGAAGCTCGATCCACAGCATGCCTCCTGGTATGATCAATCAGACAGGCCAAATAGAATTGGTCAGAGCTATGGGCTCCCCCAGGGGCAGTATCGCGTCCCCCCCCCCCCCAAGAGGCTTGAGCAGTGTGTAGGAGTATCTTTCAGTGTCACAACGTTAAACAGACAATTATTGAGTGGGAACCAAGGATGTTCAGATCCTGCCACATTCAGAAATAAGCCACATCAGGAAGAACTCTCCCACCTATCAGCACCTCCCTTGGGGAGAACCACTAGGTCAGAAAAGCAGCCATTCAACAAATACAAGGGCGTTTCAAAGAAATTCGTGGGGACATGGAAGAAAAAGATAATGGAATTTTTCTGCCAACTTTTTAAAGCCCCTTTGTGTTCTCTCTACCCCCACCCCCACCCCCCTCGTATTCTTAAGATCAATTATCTTCCAGGCACTATGCTATCTTGAGAAATTGGGAAAATGAACAAAACTACTTCCGGTCCCTATCTTCAAAGTAACTATCCTTGTCCAACAGACTAATAAGAAATGAGTAGAATAGTTGGGATGAGGGGTCAATCACAAAGGTGGGCGTCATCTTAGAGGGAAGGGGCCATCAGGAAAGAGCCCCACAATGCAGATTCTGAACCAGCAGGGCTGGGTGGGGCCCTGGGAATCTGCATTTCTGAGTAGCTATCAAGGCATGCCACAGGTGCCCATCCCACAACCATACACCAAGTGGCCAGGGGGAGGTCTATACCCCAGAGCTTGCATTTTACGCACACTAGACAGGAGAGAAAGTACGGGAGGGCTTGGAACAAGGGAGCAGCATGAACACAGTTATATTTAAGAGCCCTCTTGTTTCCTCGAGCTCAATCAAGAAGAGCAAAATGCTGGACCCAGTGCTTCTGACCAGAACCAGCTGGCCCACATTCTCAAGGTGGCAGCCAGGGTCCCAAGCACCTATCTGTGGCTCACACTCGCGTCTCTTGTCTGCTTCCTTTGGCACAAGCCTTTGGCTCCCAGCACGGGCCAGCCCAGTTGCCCGACAAGCTTGGGCGCCTTCAGGAAATCTAGTACAGCCTGGTGGGGCGTGGACTCACACCCTGACACCCGCATGGGCAGAGCCATCCTTGACGGGTGAGGAAGCTCCCCCACGTGTGCTGGGCAAGACGGTAATAATGCACGTGCAAACAGCAACACCCAGATCACCGCCCTCCACTAACTGGCCACTGTGCCAACATCCAAAGAGCCTGGGAAAGTTTTGGGGGTCCCTCTCTGCCCAGGAGGAGTGGGGAAAGAAAGGGAAGTCTGTCCAAAGCAGCCCCCAAGAGACCCTCAGTCTGCCTTCAACACTTCTAGATTCCATTGCTTGCCTCTCGCTGAGTCCTGTCTCCGAGGCTACTCCAAGAACCCTAGGGTCTCCCTGGGAAGACAGGGACCCCTGAATTTGTGCCTCCACTCCACAACTGGTTAGCAGACAGCCTTGCGAGAGTTACTCAACCTTGCTAATATTTTACTTTCCTTATCTATAAACTGAGGCTACATTTTTTAAAAAGCCAATGGCCAGGGGCTGAGCCCCGGTGGCATAGTGGTTGTGCGCGGGACTGCGGCCCACTGGGATGGAGGTTCAATTCCAGCTCCACAGGGGCAAAGGATGGGCCTCCTACTCCCACTACCAGGGCAGTGATGCCCTAAAAAAAAAAAAAAAAAAGCCAATGGCCATAGAATCAATTCCAACCCATGGAGATCTGTGTGTGTGTGTGTATGTGTGTGTGTGTGTGTGTGTGTGTGTGTGCGCCCACACATGCGCAGGCACACACAGAGTAGAACTGTGCTCCATAGAGTTTTCAACGGCTGCTTTTCCAAAAGGAGTTCACCAAGGCCTTTCTCGTGAGACACCACTGGGTAGATGGGAGCCTCCAGCCTTTGGGTCACTAGAGAGGCATAGTCACCATTGTACCGCCCAGGGACTCAGAGAGTAATTACAGTACCTTTCTTTTGGAAGAATGTGGGGGTTGAATGAGCAAAGTCAGGTAAAGCACTTAGCCTTGTGTCGATGTAGTGAATGCTCAATAAAAGGGGGCCAACGTCACTCTGCCTTTGGAGCACTGAGAAGACACTGTCCTTGTCAGCTGTTCTCTTAGAGACAAGATCACCAGAGTCCCAGAAGGCAGGTGAGAATTGCTCACTGGTCTTTCTGGGTGGACTCTTTGAAGGGAGTGCAGAAGTGGGACTGGAAGACAGGCGCATGTCCCTTTGAAGCACTAAGCACAGGTCTTGGTCCCTGCAGGTTTTTCAAAATGATTTTTGGGGGTTGAGCTAAAGTTTTCAGCTGGCAGAAAGAATGAAAGTTATATGAAAAGCACTTGGAGTCTTGGAAGTTCAGAATCACAGTTGGGATGGCCAGGTGGGAGTGGAGGTGGGGAACAGGGGGTGGGAGGGAAATGACACAGTGACCCCCAAAGATAGCTAGTTCTATGTTCCTATGGAATAAAAACCAAGCCTACAGTAGGTTCTGCCTACACATTCAGGGTCAGAATCCGAGCATCTCTGCCATCTATTTGAGTACAGTACACTGCCTAATTCCAAGTCTCTTTATTCAAGTATTCTTGCTAATAATAATTATTATTATTGCTAATAATAATACAGAACAAACTCCCTCACAGCACAGATCATCCAAATTCTCTATGGTTGGGTTTAGCCAGAATTTCTCCGCCTCCTCCTCGCTCATGGTAGTGTTCACCGTCCTAGTGTGGTTGCCTGAAGATCCTTAGTGAACACCGAAGGAGACTCAAGTTGGTTAAATGCTCACCTACTAACAGAAAGGCTAAAGGTTCAAGTCCTCGCGGCAGTGCCTTAGAAGAAAGACCTGGTGATCTACTTCTGAAGAAGCCACTGGAAACCTCATGGGGCACGGCCCTACTCCAACTGGCCCAGGGTGGTCCTGAGTCAGAATCGACTCGTCAGTAACTGTGTTTGACTTCTCAGCAGACACCGGAGTCAGAGATTAGAAGCATGTGGGTCTTTCAGAACGAACTTGGTGAGAATGCTGGTGTAGAGAGTCTTCCAAGGGCAGACGGTCCCTGTCTGCGAGGAACAGGGAGTGGAATGTGTTTGTTTACAAAGCTGCTTACATGGGACTTGGGTTCCTAAACTCGGGCCAGAAAAAAAAAGTCAGCTCCACAGATAGTATGAGGACAAATACAAAAACAGAGGATTTTAAACATGGAGGCTTGGAGGCAGGTGGGGGCTAGGGGAGCAGGAGAGTGGGCAGTCTAGTATAAGTGCCTGTCCTGTTTTCAAGAACAAACACAAAGCCCAAGTGAGAAATAATCCTGCATGATTGGAGTTCACTCTGCAGGGAATTTCCAAAACCTAGCCCTGACCCTCAGCTGGGGACTCAAAAGTTTGTGACAGTCAGGTCACTTCTCAGGAGAAAAGACATGGGGAGTCGCTTCCGAGACATATACAGTCTAGCAAACCCTGCGGGGCAAGACGGGCCTGCGCAGTTCTCTCCTCTTGAGTCGCAGTGAGCCAGAATCCATCGCTCAGCACACAACCACCACCCTGGGAGTCCAGTACACCCTCCATGGCAGCAGGGACTGTAGCTGTCTCCAGGGGCCTGGCCCAGGGCCAGCGTGGGCTCCTGACATACCAGTTTAATGCATCAATTGGGGGGAGGGGGGAGGAACTCAGCGAACATTAGACAGAAGTATTGGCATGTGACATAACCTTGACATTTTACACGAGCCTTGGCCCAAAGGGTCCCTTTACTTTAAAAAAATTTTTTTGGGGGGGGGGCATCACTGCTCTCCAATGGTGGGAGTAGGAAGCCCAGCCCCACTGCTGGAATTGAACCTCCATCCCAGTGGGCCGCAGTCCCGCGCACAACCACTACGCCACCGGGGCTCAGCCCTACTTTTAAAATTTTAAAGGGATTCTGTTTACATCCAATTTCTGGAGGCCTCTTTATTGCTGGAAACCAGTCACCTGAACTTTACAGAATGCATCACCAGCCTGGGGGCCCTGGGGGCCGCAACCCAGAAGCCAAGAAGGAGCCTCCAGCTCACATGGGTCCTGGAAAATGCCCATGATTAGAGGCCAGAGACGTCAAGTCAACTGTTGACAGTGTTCACACTTCTGGCCAGGTCACTCAGGAACAATGGTATCAGAGAAGATTGCTTCCCTGAAGTTTACCAGAAGAGACAGAGAGTAGGTGTCTGTCCTTGGGGAGTTCAGTCAGTCAGTCAGTCAGTCTCTCTCCTCCCAGGACAGCCCTGAGCTCCACCTCCCACTGCCAGAAAGACAACCCTCTGCGAAGGCCGGACATCCTCCTCCCCAGAAAGTCTCAGGCCACCCCCGTCCCATCCCTGCCACAGCCTTCTGGCCCTTTCTTTCCCCAAATGTAGAAGAAGATATTTCCTTAAGTATAGACTATGCAAATGAGTTGCATTTGGAAAGATGACTGAGAGTGGTGCAATGACCTTTGCAATCGTTGGACACACCCAGGACTCAACAAACTGGGTCGGAGAACTGCTGACGTTCTGAACACCTGAGTCCTAAAACAAAGGCCAGCAAAGTTCGAGACAGCCTGCGACCTGTTCTCGCCTCAGGGGGGTGAGAACACAGTCCACGAGGACCTGGCTCATCCTCTGCTGTGTCATCTGAAGCAGGCAACTCTCCCTCTCTGGGCCTCAGCTTCCTCTTTGGTATAGTGAGGATGACGGGCAGGGTGGGGGTGACATCTGGGGCTTTCTGAGCCCCCAAGGCTCTGGTTCATCACCTGCTTTCTCTAAGAACCAAACCCAAAATGGAGGGGAAAAGAGAAGGGCTCAGCAGGCCAGGCCTCCCTCCAACTTCTGTCCGCTGGAAATGGCTTTCTTGGTTCTGCAAGATTTCCATTTCTTGTCAGGCTGTTCCTTTTCCACTGCTTTTCTCCTTTCCTTTTAAACTCAAAAGCCACAAAACCACAACATACCTCCCCCAAATGGGTCCTGTGAAAGCTGGAGCTGGCGGGGTTAGGTGTGTCAAGCCGGACTTACTGGTGGGATCTAAGTGAAGACCAGGCCAGGGCAAGCATGTGCTTCTCCTCCAGAAACCCAGTTTAAATCAATATTTATCCAACTGTATTTATAGAAAGTGGTGGTGGTAGGGAGGAGGGGGCGGGATGAGGAGGGGAGGGGTAGCAGGGGATCTAAAACAGAACAAGCCACAATGACTGATGCAAATCTTTGTGGCCAAATTGTTTCTGCTGGGCCAGGCTTTTTTTTTTTTTTTTTTAAAGGCAAAAAAAACCCCAGGCTTTTGATGAACCTGCTAGGGCTTCAGTGCCATAGCAACGGCCCAAGTTCTCTAATATGCCCAGAGGACAGACTGGGGAAAGGCAGCAGGGAGGTGGGGCTGGGGGTTTCCTAGGAGCGAGCCCTAGACTTGATCGAGGGCCAGAGAAGTTGAACAACTTGGAAAAACAAAACCAAGCCAAACCTCTGGGGCCTTCGACAACCAACAGGGTGTTCCTGACACCAGCTCTGCTGCGGGGTACTGATTGACGGTGATCGAGTCACTTCCCCTCCCTGGACTTCACTCCTCGGTTGTAAAAGAAGCACACGTGTGTATGGTTAAGATGGCAGAGTCAGAGGTCCAGGTTCAAAACCAAGAGCAGCCGCTTAGTAGCCATGTGACCTTTGGCAAGCTACCCAATATCCCTGGCTCCTCAGCTACCTGCCCCTTCCATAAAATGGCAGCAATGACATCCGTGGAGTTGCACGACTGTTGGGAAGACAGGCGCGGCTCATGCATGGTCAGTCCCGGGTCTGACACACAGTCAGCACTCAGCGAATGATAGCTTGGATTGAGAGCATGTCATTTGTTGCTCTTTCATTCTAACACCCTGTTTCCGGCCGTCGCACCTCCAGACTTTTGCCATGACACCCCCAGAGGAAAAGCCGCATTTCTGGGTGTGTCCATTAGGACAGTGCTTTGGTCAGATAGAGATAGTAGGTGAGCAGCTTTTGCTTTCCTTGGGTGGTTAGTGGAACCTCTTTTTTCCACCCCAACCAGGAAGAGCTTCTTTTACTCCCTAAATCGCTGCCCTCTTGCCTGAAGTCTCCTGCATGGGGCACTTTGTCTCTGAGAACTTTGGAACTCGAAAGACCACGATTATATCCTCAAAAGTCTGCACCTGGCATTCAGTAATGGGCAGAGGTCATATTTTAAATCGGGGGGCTAGGGGGGTGGGAAAGGGGCCATGGATTGAATCCAGGATGCATAATTTAGTCTGCAGAGGAAATATAATCCAGATCTAAGAATGTGCCCCACACAACTCCACCCAAAACAAGCACCCCTCCCTGTCAGTAAGTCAACCCACCAAGTACTTGAGGGAAAAAAGGGCCTTTGCAAATGGTCTCTGCTGTGCTGAGTAAGTATTTCCAAGAGGAATGCAGGCCTGCTGCAGAGAAATGTGACCTACTGGGACAATGCTGGGTCCCATTGAGCCCACTTGGACTCAGCAATCCCCTGTGACAGGGCTGTCATCTTAACTGAAAAAAAGATCACCACAGGTCTTTCTCCCAGGGCATCGCTGGGTGGGTTTGGACTGCCAGGCTAGAAATCGTGTCTTAATCACTGTGTTACAAGGGCTCCTCAAAGGCCTCGATTTTAGCACAAGTGGCCCCATCCCCACCTTCAAAGCCACATTCATTCTCAGGGTCACATTAGTGACAGTTGACGGTGTTAATTCTCCAGGCTAGATCTGCCATCTACTATCAAAGAGCATAGTTTCAAAGTCCAAAGGCAATCTGTGCTGACATGAAGGAGACCTTTAGGCCCCTTGGAGGGGCTTAATATGTCCAGATCTTCTCCAAGTCTGCCAGATATCCCTTGGCTTCTGTGCCATGCCATTGCCAGTAAACCATACAGCCAACCGATCAAGCAATTTACATGTAATGTGCACTGTGTGCTATGGTGACAGACACCAACATACTGTAAGGATAAAGCTAATGCAGAGGAAGTAGACAGAGAACTGCACAGAGATGACCAAAGTCCAGAGGAATTTTTATTTATCGAGCACCCTCTACGACATCCTAGACGGGTCACGTGCAGTGTCTCATTGAACAGTTCAGCAATGACATAAAACTGGGTGATTTTACTCTTTTTTTTTTCAAAGTAAAAGAAACGGAGGAACCTCAGAGATCAGATAGGTCATTTGTGCCCAGAGCCACAGTCAGTAAACAGCGCAGTGGAAATCTGGGCCCTCCGCGCTCCCACTCCCAAGCTTGCTTTCTTTCAAACTACTCATACTTAGGGACCAGTCCACTGGAGGGTGTGAGAATGACCTAGGCTTTGATGCAGGGAGGGTAAGCTGCAGGGAACTCTGAGGAAGTCAAGAAAGAATGCATTGCAGATGGACTGAGGAGTCCCCGTCGAGTCCAGTGGTGGGGCTGTGTGTTTGACATGCTGCGTTGACTTGCTGGGCTGGGAGCAGAGGTGTCATGGTTGGGACAAAGCACATCAAGTCAGGGAGGCAGGGTGGGGCCACATGACAGTAAGAATCAGCGCTTCCTCCTCCAGGAGAAAGAGGCGGCCTCTTGGCCTGTCCAGTTCCTACCAAAACACCCCACCCTCCAAACCAGGTAAGCCACTCCAGAAAGCAAGGCTGGGTGTTTGACTCCTTCCTCTCTCTAATCTGCTACTTTATTTTCTCCACAGGCACGCTCCCCAACACAGAGAAGGGACCTTCTCTCCTCAGAACTTACTTGCTATCCATGGCACCCCCTGGCTGGCCAACGTGCACTTGAACATGCCTTTGTGGCGCTCCCTTTTTCTTTCAGTTTTAACCTTTTCCAAAACAAGGGTTATATCTTTGGCTGAGTCAGGACTAAAGTGCCACTTCATTCACACACACACACACACACACACACACACACACACACAGTGTAGAGGTGATGATTGGTATTTATTCATATGTCCTTTCTGAATTTGTGACACTAAGGACACAGTCCCGAGGAGGAGTACTTCTGGCGCCCTATGATTGCGATTTGCAGGGTTTCACATCTGTCGAAACTTCCGGGGAGTGTACGTGCAGAATCTCCCAAGCTCAAAATATTTCTTCTCTTCCTTTGGAGTCCCCAGCCTGGCACTGAACAGGCAGGCAGGACTGGGTGAGTCCACATAATCCCCCTCCCCCAAGAAAAAAGCTCACCCAATCTACCGGAAATAATTCAGCACACTGGCCAAACCCTCCTAAGTACCAAAACCTCAACTAAGCAGTGAAAAGCAGTTCTGGCTGCAATGGAAAATAAGGCCAGTCCTGCCAAGTAGGGACTTTGCAATCAACAGGAAAAACGGAACGTGTGAACTCGCGACTGGGGTCAATCCGTGTCGTTCGGGGAGGTCTCACTGAACCTGAAATGGAGACTCTGGGACAGTCCCCCGTCTCCGAGGAGAAGAGCGTCCCTTTAAGAAGAGACCGGACCAGCTGGCCACACTACAACTCCCAGAGATTTCCTGGCTCGCCTCCTGGCCCCACCCCCCGAGCTTTCGGCCTCAGCAACGCGTGACGTCATAGGAGGTTGCAGCTGCCGATTGGCTGAACCACGCAGCTAGGTCAAGTCCAGTCAGAGGAAAGAAGTTTGTCTCCATGTGGAAACCATGTGTCTCTATCTGGGAGGGGGAGGAGGAGGAGGCGGAGAAACTGAGATCAAGTGATTATAGGAGAACTGGCAGAAATGAAGGCGGGGAAGTGGTGCACCTGAGCCGGCCAGAAATGCTCTTTGCAGTAGTGACCTACAAACTTGCACAGCAAAGAAAATAGAAAAAGAAAAACCCCAGGCGCCCTCGCTGGAGCCAAGACAATAATAATAATAATGAAAAAGCCAGGGTCCTGTATGCTTCCAGAAAGCAGGAGCCTGGGCAAAGCTGAAATTCTATCAGAACGCCCAGCTTCCCGTTCCCTCCCCCCACCACCAAATGATGTAAGCGTCTCGAAAAGCGGGGCTCTGGAGCAAAACAAGCCCCGCGCGCACCGAGCGACCCGCAGTGCCCCAGCCCGGCGCACGCACGACCCGCCCCCGGCTCGCGTTATTGCTGTGCACACGCGGGCCGCCGTGACGCGCGGGCATTGTGTGCAAGAAGCAGAAAACAACGGCGAGCGCCGCCAGGGCGAGAAGCGCCCCCCGTAAAACCAGCCCGATACGGGGGCCGGTGTTTCGCGTCCCGGAGACACAGACCGGGGTGGGAGACCCAGAAAGTGGGGAGAAGCCCTCGGTGGGCTGCTTCGGCGTACGCGTGCGACGGGTGGGGGCGGGGGGGCAGGAGTAGAGCAAGAGCGGGCGAGGGTCCCACGGAGTTTGCTGGAGAGCCCCCAGCCTGCGTGCGGTGTTAGGTGACGAGGGTCTGGGCCAGGGGGGGTCCCCCGACCAAACCGGGCAGGCGCAGCGCCCCACGCGCCCGGGGAAATCTGGGGGCCGTTGGCATCACGTCATGCCGAGCCACACGGCGGCTGCGAAAAGAGGCGAGTGAGCTAAAAATACTCCCGCGGGGAACCGGCTGCGGGAGGGGGGTGCTGAGAGCTGATTACGCACACGAAGTTGGCTTCGGCTGGGGCGCCGGGGCATCAGAGCCCCCCTGGGAGGCCCGCAGGCTGGCAGCGCGGACCCCTCTGGAGAGGAGCCCAAAGGAAGCCCCTCGGCTCGCCGGGCCCCCGGAGCCCTGCTCGCCGCCGCCGTGGGCCCGCCCCGCTCGGGGCCGGGCCGGGCCGGGCCGGGCCCTCTGCTTACGTGACTAGTGGCCACGCCGGAGCCCCGGCACGGGGTAAACAAGGAGGTGGCGGCGGCCGAGGGGTGGGGGTGGGGGGGTGGAGATCTCCGATTGTCTGTGGGACGCCGAGGAAGCTCGGGCGGCTCCCTCAGTACCTCGCGGGACTGGGGGTGGGGGCGAGCAGGCCACATACTGCCAAGGTGTCCTCTTGGGTTCACCCTCCGTCAGGGCCCACACCACACCACGAGACAGACTCCGGAGAACCGGGGACCCGGAATGGGAGGTGGAGCGGGGCGGGGGCGGGGGGGGGGGTGTTGTTAGTAGCTAAAGAAATTGCGCCCCTCCCCCAGCCAAGAAAAGCAAACACAGCTCACAAAAACAGCTCCCCACCCGCTTTTCAGAAACTACCCTCCAGACCAATGCGCACCCCGACACGCCACCCCCCCAACCCCCCACCCGGAATAATGGCAAAGCCGTTTGACTACACAGCTCGCGATGCGTCTCGCTCACAGCCCAGGCACCCCGGGAAAACAGGAGAGAAAGAAAAGAACACAGCGCCCACAGCCCAGCACAAATCCCTGGGCTTTTTGTGTTTTTTTTTTAGCTTTTTTTTGCCCCCTGCCTTCCAGAGACTGTTTAATTCCCTGCCAACACCCGACTGCTTTAACCCTGGAGGTCGGCGACGTCGGCCAGCGAAGGTGTTTTTGTCTGTTTGTCGATTGTTGTGTGTTGGGGGTGGTGGTGATGGTGGTGTGTGCGTGTGTGTATGTGTGTGTGTGCAAGATGTGACACGTTGCAATCGGACCTTTCTCTCTCTCCAGTCTCTCTGAGCTTCCTACTTGTTCAAGCCGACTGAAACAGCCCGGGTCTCTCCGATCAGTTGGTCCGTCTGCCTCGGCCCTTTCCCCCTCCTCGCATATATTGTTGTGAGGATGGCGCTGGAGACGCCACACGCGCGTGCCCCCCCCCCCCCCCCGTTAGGGCGATGGGTCCATTGCCAGGGGAGGAAGGGGGGGGTGGAGCTGGCTGGCCGGAGCAAAAAAGAAACAAACACACACACATAAAGGAGCCAGGCTGGGTGGTGCTCCTAGCACCCCTGAACCCCTATCCCAAGCATCGCTCCGCTTCTACAGTGGGGGTGGCGATAGAAATCGACCAGGAAGGTTTGTCTTCCTCGCCTTGCACGCTCACTGGGAACCGTCTCTCGGAAAATAAACCGCACACAACAGCCCACACCTTTCCACCAACGATTGTTTCCTACGAAATCCCAAAGTTTCCTTCGAGCCCTGTTCCCCCTCGCCAAGTTTCCCAAGCGCAAGGCGGCGGGTCCCACTCGAGCTGCTGGCGCTGCCTGGCCTGGCCGGCCTGGTCCTGGGGGGTGTGGGGGGGGGCGGGTGGCACCCCAGGGCATCGGAGGCGTAGAGGGACCGTGTCTGTGAGCACGATGGCCTGTGTCCAGCTCTGCCCCACGAGGGGGAGGAAAGAAACCTCGGTGTAGACAGGAGCGAGGGGCTGAGCCTGAGCCCACGCCGCGCGGGGGGCTGTGTGGTGGTTGTTATTGTTATACGTGTGTGTGTGAGTGTGTGTTTCTGCCGCCGCTGAGCTCAGCTCAAGGTTTCCAACTTCTGTGTCCCCACCCTGCCTAGGAACGAGCGACAGAAAAACAACACTTGTCTGCCCGAGAAGGCTAGGGGGGGGGGAGTGGGGGGGGGGGAAGGAAGAAAGGCGACCTCGAAGAGATGGGCTCTCGGCTCAGTTGTCAGCAAACAACACTCTTGCTTCTGGGCCGGGCCGTCCTCCGCGGCCCTCGGAGACAGACGGGCCGAGGCACCGACAGGCCCCCCTCCCCTGCGTCCCCCGCCCCCCTACCCCCGCTTGTCTTTGTTACATCTTTAGCTGCTTGGTGCGTGCATGTCCTTTCTCCAGTGTCATCGGCTTTACAGCCGAAGGCTCTGTGTGTGTGTGTGTGTGTGTGTGTGTGTGTGTGTTGTGGGGTGGGTGGTGGGTGGGAGGAGATGCGGGCTGAGTAGGCGACAGGGGTCGCCTAAGTGGGCGAGGAAGAAAGAACCGGGAGCTGAGGAGGAGCCGGGGGGGGGGGGGGGCGGGGGGGGGGGCAAACTTACTTTTGTTTTCTTTCTCGATCTGCTCCAGGTAGCTGGCGGCCTCCAGCAGAATCTGCACGTTCTGCAGAAAAGTGTTGATGTGCTTCTCCATCGAGTTCTCGCTCGTGTTGAAGATGTCCGAGAAGGGGCACCTGGGCTTGGCCCAGGCGGGCTCCTCGGGCTGGGCCGGGGGTTGGGGCGCGGCCGCGGCCGGGGGCACGGCCGGGGGCGCGGCGGGGACCGGCCCCGCGCCCTCGCAGCGCGCCTCCTTGCGCGGCCGCCCGCGTTTACCCATGGAGGGACCGGGGGTCCGCCGAGCTGGTCCTCTCTCCCGTTGGAGCGCCGAGCCCCCGGGGGCCCCGGCCGGTTGGAGCGGAGGAGGCGCCGGGGCGAGGAGCCGGCCCGACTTCCCGAGCCTGGCTGCGTGCAGTTGTGTGTGTGCGCGCGCGCGCGTGTGTCGGGCTCGCTGTGGATCTGTGTGTATGGGAGATTGAATGAACCTACAGGACAGACGGAGGCGCTCTGGCGCCTGGGTCCTAGTGCGAGCCCGCCTCCCGGAACGGTCAAAATAAAAGGTGGAGGCGAGAGGCAGGGACCGCCTCCTCCTGCGCCCCCACCCCCACCACTCAGGCGACACGGTCCCTCCCCCGAATCTTACCACCATATATTTTAATGTAATGGATATATATATGTGTATATATATACACACATACATACACACATTCGATTGCCTTTGAATGCACCTGCTTCCCCTTCACACAATCATGCCTTATGAAGGGTCCAACACAATGCCCAATAAATGGTAGCAACTGTGGTTTTTGCTGTTGTTTAGATGATAGCATAAGTCAAATGGGAAAGACGTAGCTCGAATCTCCTATTCCCACAACACACACACACACACACACACACACACACACTCAGTGCACGCACTGTCACACAGACCATGAAATCCCCAGGCCACCCAAGTCCAGTTACAGATTTACTCCCCCTTTTCTTATCCCTTCAAATGCAAAGTTATTTTCCAGGAAGGGGAGGAGATGTAAGCATCTCTCTCCACTCTCCCCTGCCCAGCCTAAGTCCAGCTGTGCAAAGCTCACAGCAGGGACTGCCACACCTGCCTCTCTTTCATTCGACAGAGGCCCCAGTGGCAAGCCAGGGACGCTTGCCACCCCCACCCCCACTTGAAGGCCACCTTCCCTCTTGTTTTCACTGGCTGTTGCTGTCACCCGGTCAGGGTCTAGAAGCTTCCAGCTCTGGGGAGTAAGATTAAACTACTCATCCGGCTCTACTCTGGAGTCCCATAGAGTATGGATGAATTCTAGTCCCAACCGTGCCGCACACAGGCTGGGGAAGCTTGGGCAAACTCCTTAAGCTTTCTTACCAGAAGCTTCATCATTGCTGAGCCCCCATGGTAAGAGTCCCAAGCAATGAGATCGGGGTTGAGCACACTGCACACATAGGCTGGCCCTCAGTAAGGTCATGCCTTTCAAACCAGACCCAGCCAAGAGGCTGGTCTTCTACTCTGACACACGCAGGCACAGCTCATTTTCTTGTGTTTCACTTTCTTTCACTTGGAAGATAGTAAGGGTTCCCCACACAAACAGTGGAGTTCTGTGGTAACCCTGGAGGGAGCAAGTCTACCAATCCCATCTTTCCAATAGCACCTGCTCACTTTGTGTCTCTGTGTCACATTTTGATAAGTCTCACACTAGTGCAAAAGTTTTAATAATGCTATTGCATACTTCACAGGCTACAGTACAGTGTAAAACAATTTTTATATGCACTGGGAAAGCAGAAGAATTTGTGTGACTTGTTTCTTTTGCCATATTCACTTTATTGTGGTGGTCTGGAATGGAACTCATAACCTCTGTAAGGCAGGGGACTTCAAACTTTTTAAACAGGGGGCCAGTTCATTGTCCCTCAGGCCATTGGAGGGCTGGACTATAGTTTAACACACACACACACACACACACACACACACCTATGAACACATTCACTGCAGGCCCGGGATGAGTTGGCTGCTAAGCAGGACAGCAGCGGCAACAAAAACACACAGTGGGCCGGATAAATGTCTCTGGCAAGCCACGTGTGGTCCGAGGGGGCTGTAGTTTGAGGACCCCTGCTCTAAGGCGTGCCTGTAACTTGCATGGAAGGACACATGAATAAGAGACAAGAACCTCTGAACTTCCTTGGAAAACAATCCTGTAAGTCCATCTAAATGTTACTACCTAGCAAGACTCCCTGGAATTGCCTTCTAAACATACTGCCATTGAGTTGATGCCAAGTCGGCAATCTTACAGGGCAGACTTGAACTGCTGCTATCTCTGGTAAAGTACCTGGGGGAGGGAGGGCTTGAACCACCAACCTTTCCGTTAGCAGTCCAAATGCTCTACCCATGGTGCCACCAGGACTCTTTGGAGTTGTCCTCTGCAGGAAGTGTTTACATAGGAAACCCACAGAATGCTGCCCCCTGGCAGCGTACAAAGCAGCCACCAGCTCAAAAGTGGTTTCATACCCATTTGTCATGAAGACACTGGAAATGGGAAGTTTTGGAAGAAGAGAAAGCAGATTTGTTTGTAAAACAGTGTACAAACGTACCGAGTATACATACACATCTCACAGAGCCTCAAGAAAATCTTTATACACATTTAAAATAGCATAACCTGCTGTGGAGAAACCAGATCAGCCATGTTTAAAGCTAGTGTAGCCATACAATTTTGTACCCTAATATAATTTCATTACCCACTTGGTGATCTGTTTCTGTAAAACTGATAACCTGGGTGATCTTAGGGGTCCTGCCCTATCAGAAGAGGTCACCGCAGACAAAAGTTGGTTCATTGACACAAACCAACACCCCCACTAACAAATTCTCTGCTCATTTTCCACAGTGACAAATTCTACACAGTTCATCTCTACATCTGAAGGATAAATGCTCCTAAGAGCTGAGAGATCAAAATGTTCAGCTTCCAATGCCAAAACACTTACATATTTTGTTTGTTTCTATTAGAACCACAACAGGAGTGGTTCCTTTTAAAGGGTCTATAAATGTCTAAGGATTTCGGGCATCCTCATGAATGCACAATTTCAAATAAACATCATCCAGTGCCAGTTTGCAAAAGCTGGCACTGCGTACAGCAGACCTGGCCTTCCTCGCCCCAGATGAAAGATGCCAGTGAGACAATGAGCCAGCCAAGCCCAGAGAAAAACTTGGGCCTTTCCTTCCCAGAAGGAAGCATGGGTCGCTTGTCTACACACACGGTGTCCCAAACCCACATAGAGATTTATTCACCCCCATTGAGACAGGCACCCCCCACCTATGAGTGCTGGGCCGGGGGTGGTGTGTTTTGTAATTATTTATTTATCCTTTCTTCGATCTCTCATAAGTCTGTGGGCCTCAGAAAGCCCAGTGGGAATCTTCAAGCTAAGTCACGGATCTAACCAAAGCCAAAATAAACAATGGCTTGAAGAAAATCTACAAAAAAGTGCTGATTTGCACTATTCCCACAGTCGCTGCAGCCCCCACCATCATTCCCATGGAAAACATCCCTGCTGGTGCCAAATCAAGTTCCCCATCATAGGGTCATTGTTTTTCATTATTATGTGAGTTCTTAGCTCCAGACAATGGCACCACAAGAAACACAGTGAAGGCAGGAGAAACGCCTTTTTGTTTTGTGAAGTCTGTGCTATTGTGCCCTCGAGTCTTGCATGGAATTTAGTGGCATATATTCGTTTGGGCAACATGTATGTGGGATGATGAATGTGCTCAGATAAAGCCCGAAGCCCCGTCCTTTTTTTTTTTTTTCAGAGCCCATCAAGTGTTAAATCATATTAGCATCGCATTGCTTTCTCCCCCTTTCTCTCCCCCCAATTAACAGATTTCTCTAATAAAGTTGGCCCCCAACAGAGGGCAATTCTGCCGGGGGCCAACTTTCAGGGGTGATGTTTCAGGGGTTATATCACGAGACAGGCATCCAGGACGCTGGGTTACAAGCTCAGCTCCATTCCCGATTTGCTTTGCTTCCCAGGGAGAGCCATTCAAACCCTTTGCACCTCCCTTTCCTTTAGGCTTTCACTCCAGAAGGATACAGGCCTCTCTGGAAAGAGCTGAGGAGTCCTGCAGAACTGACGGAGAGGACAGGTAAAGAGAGAGAAGTCAACCCCCGGGAGCCCTTTGGAAGTAAAGTGTGGACGAGCATGTCCAGAGAGATCACCCATCTTCTGTACCCCCCTGGCCTGGGTCTCACATCTTTGATTGGCTGGTTTGGGAATATTTTCCCATCAATCTTCTCGGCATATTGGGGCGAGGTCGTTCTCTCTTTTGTTTGCCCCTGCCCCCACCCCCAGCCATTCGACACTTTTACATCAAAGGAGTTGTTTTGCCTGTAATTATGCCTTGATGCACGCGGGGCCTGGTTAATTACTGAGAAGGCGATAGGAGAGTTGCCACTTGCCTTCAGATGGGATGCTCTTCTCTCTGACATGGACCATTGTTGCTTCCCCAGGCCCCTTCACTCCGCTTCCTGCTTCACTGGCCTGAGTCCATCTCCCAACCTCTAGCTTTGATTGGACTTTGCCAACATGGCTGGTCGGGTCCTTGCCTGCTCTTTGCCCTCTGGTCTTTGTACTCAGACTTGGTAAATACCATCAAGAGATCTTCTGTCTCCTGTACGGTCACTTGAGTCAGGACTTCAGAGCTTTCCTATCCAAGATTCCCACCCCCACCCCCTTTCCATTGGGAATTATTGGGCAATGAGCTGAAGCTGGCCCAGAGTCCCCTCCACTCTGGCCTTTCCTCGGCCAAAAGGGAGGAGAAAGGCCCAAGAAAACCCTGGAGTAGGGGGGTGAGGTGCTATGAGACTCAGTACAATGGCAGGAACCTGAGAATGTGGAACTGGCCTCTCCCACTTTGTGTATCCTCGGTAGTGTTGACCATGCTTCCTCCAGCACACACACAGGCTCCCACTTCCACTCTGCACTCACTAGTGGGTTCTAGAGTAAGGTGACCAGACGTCCCGCTTTTAACAATTTGTCCCGCATCCCGTGGTGTTTTAAAATTAAATAAATATATTACAAAACTATTTTTGTGTTCTACAAACATTTTTTTTGCTCCATATAGACCAAAAAAATAATCAAGAACCCCTCCTCCCCCCAGTCAATAGTATCCTGCTTAATATCTGGTCACTTTGGATGAACCCCAGGGGATCAGTAGTGGGAATGAAGCTACAGGATGGGTGGAGGGAAAGTGGTGTGGAGAGAGGGAGCCAACTTCAGGGAACTACCTATAACCCCCTACCGGGGGGACAGACACTGGGGGAGAGGGCAAAGGGAGACATCGAGCTGTGTAAGTTATGACAAAACAATAATTAATGGAGTATTGAGAGTTGCTGGGGGAGTGAGGAGCAAGGATGGAGGGGAAGGCATGGGAGGCTGAGGTCAGAGGCTCGGATGGAAAGCTGGAGGTTCAGAGAGCGATGACAGCTGCAGGCATGTGAAGAAGCTTGGCACAATATATGTATTTATGTATTATGAGAAATGATATATGAGCCCCCAATAAAATGATTAAACATGAAAAAAAGTCTGGTCACTTTATCTAGCTAGAGTCCTGAGCAGAGGCTCTGCCCTAACTTGCTCAGATATCACCTGTTCCTGGACTCTGCCTTCCTGTCTCCTGAACATCTGAGGTCATCAGACCTTTCCTGGCTCAGCCCATTCCTAGGCTTCTTCCATCCAACGCCCAGACGAGAATTTACAGGGTTCAGAGACTATGAGCTCATCCAGGGCAGTTAACACTCCTAGCTTACCCTGACATCCTGGGCCCCTGGCAGTTAGTACAGCACACATCTAGCACAAAAGTGTGTGTGTGTGTGTGTGTGTGTGTGTGTGTGTCCAGGTCGGGAGAGTCACAGGAATAAGTGCCCTTCCCTTCCTGGTGCTGGCCCTCTGTGGCTTCCTTGTGCCACGATGGCAAGAGGCGTCTGACACTGTCTGCAGAGCTATCACTGACTCAGGCCCACAAAAGTGTCACTACTGAAATGCTGGCCCTGTGGAGAATGCCCAGAAGCCCACTGAGCCCGATGGTTGAGGTCTTCTTACCCAACAGGCCCCAGGCTCACCCGCTCTCTCCATGTCCCTAGTGGTGCCCAGATCTGGTGGCACCCTGTGTCTCTGGTGACATAGGATGTCTCGGGAGAAGAATGTCAAAAAAAAAAAACTGCTCGGCACTGACGTCAGCGACCTGAGATCAAACCGGAAATCACGAGATGCTTGTTTCTTCATGCCACCTCACCAAAAGGTGTCTCCCCCCACCCCCAACACCAAGTGTGTTTGATTTTTGACAGCTCCGTCTTTTTTGAAGAAAAGGTTTTTTTGGACAGTTCTGTCTTTTTTGAAGCGCAATATTGCAAATTCACATTCATAAAGGTATCACTCACTGCTGGACAATAACTTGCAGATGATGCTTCCCAGATGCATTTGAAATCAGAGATGACTAGGCCTTAAACCAAGTAGCCCTGGTGGCATCGTGGTTATGCCTTGGGTGGGCTGGTAACCATAAGGTCAGCAGTTCAAAACCACCAGCCGGCCAGAGAAGGAAAGACCAGGCTTCCTAATCCCATAAAGAGTTACAGTCTGAGACTCACAGGGGCCGCCCCTCTCTTTCCGATAGGGACGCGGTGAGTCAGAGACCACTCAACAGCAGTGAGTTCACTTTGGGTTTGGAGGCCTTAAGCTAAGACCCTGGTGGTGCTGCGGTGTCAGCCTCCGGCAACTCACCACAGGATTGACTGTTCAAACCCACCCGCCTCTCCGCAGGAGAAGATGAGCCTGCTGGCTCCTGTGAAGTCTAGAGTCTCAGAAGCCCCAAAGGAGCCGATCTTCTCTGAGAACCAAATCAAATGCAAGGCCCACGAGGCGATTCGGACTCGCAGCGACTTTATAGGATGGCTGTGAGTGGGAAGTGGCCCAAGGGCAGTGGGTTCGGGGCAGATTTTCAGGGAGAATAAAAACAGCAATGGAAAGACAGGCCCTGGAATCGGAAGTTTAAAATGGCGAGCTAGTTACACAACCGAGTTCCTGCCTGTGATCGAGGCAATCCCCACGCATGTGACCCGAAATGACAAAGCAGCCTGACAGGCACTTTCGAGATTGCCCTCTTTACGGAAGGCGTCCAGGTGGCACAGGGGCGAAGCACTTGCCTGCTAACCCAAAGGCCGGCAGTTTGAACCCGCCGGCCGCTCTGCTGTAGAAACCCGAGGCAGCCTGCTTCTGTTCACAGTCCAGCCGCGGAGACCCTGTGGGACAGTTCTTTGTTTTATGAGACTAGATGGCCGGATCTTGCTCACCCAGAATCCCCAACCGTCCAAAGTGAAGGCCTTTCCGTTAGCAGTGCTGCGCCGCCAGGATTCCCTCACAAATGGGTGATTCTGGGTAAATTGTTGGGCTACCCGAGGCTTTTGAGGCCTGGCACAGGAAGATGGGGTTCCGCTGGTAGGAGTCAACCCCTTCTCTCATTCCCAAAGGCACCCTGTATTCACCTCCCCCGACCTGGATAATGGTCATTGGGTTTGACGTCTGCATGGGAGCAGCTGAGCTGGTCACCTTCTAGACAAGAGCAATGTGATTGGCATCTGGGGTGACCTGCCTGGCCTTAACAAGCTTTGGCGGTGGAGTGGGTGACCCACTGGCCTGCTAACTTTGAAGCTTCCAGCTGCTCCGGGAGAGAAAGATGAGGTGTCCCTATTCCCATCAAGATTCACACTTTTGGAAACCCAAGGGGGCAGCTCCACTTCATCCCATAGGCCGTTATGATGGCAGTGTGGTGTTTTGTGTTTTGTTTCAATCCCTGGGGAAGGCCGGCTTCTCCTTGGTTCTTTTCTGAAAGGCTAAATATACAGCTGGAGGCATCCCAGGCTTGTCTCTGGGGGTCCTTGAGCCCAAGAGCTCAGTCTGAGAGTCCCTGGATGGAGTCATGTGGAAGGCGGCACTGGGGATGGGCAGCTGTCTGCAGGGAAGCAGCACCGCTAGAACGGTGTTTCTGCTCGTTTCTGACCTGCAGACGCCTGTCACCACTCACTCTCCTGCCCTTTCAAGCTTGTCTTCTTCCTCCTTTTTCTCTTCTCCCCCTCACTTAAAGCCTAGAACGTCTCTTCTTCCCGTAGCCCAAAGCTCAGTTTTCCGTGTACAAAGATGGGTGAACCTGGCAGTGAGTACATTTATCAGGGATGAGGCCATAGGACAACAGAGATAGCAACACATACATTCCTTCCTTCCTTTAGAAGGCCTGTAGAACCTTCCATGGGCCTTGCTCTCAATGCAGGGGCACAGAAGTAAATAAAGAGGCAGACCTCCTACCCACATGGAACTTACCTTCTATCCATGTCCAAACATAGGTATAGAGATCAGACACCAACATGTGGATATTGGCACACCTTGTTTTACTGCACTTTGGAGATAGTGTTTCCCACAAATCGAAGGTCTTTTGGCTAGCGGCCGAGCGCTAAACCTGGGTGCCACCAGAACTTCTTTTTATTCATCACAGAAAGTCTTACAAAGCGTGAGGAAGAGTTTATCTTCTCGTGTTCCATTTCTGCCTTCTGACTAGCCTTTGGAAACTACTGGTGCTTTCGTACGACTGATTCTTCACATGCCTCAACAGTAACAAGACATGCTACGCGACGTGTTAGAATCATTTGTGTTTCTTAAACGTCATGTATTCTAATTCACAGAGTTCTGAAGGCCTTACAGATTCGTGGGGCCTGGCAAAGAGCCCCGTGCAAACAATTGTCTAAAATTATAACCTACCTTGAAAAGTCAGAAATGTAATCAGAGGCTATTTCTCTATAACTACACCTTAAAAAGTATCCATCCCAGACAGGCAGGCACATGAGAATAACATGTTGGCATAGAGTGGCAAGAAACTGCCCTAGACCTTTCATGTTTTATTACATCATTACTAAGTTAGAATTGAGTAAAAATCCCTACCCAGAACCCAAGAGACAAGAATTGGAAAGTTGTGCTCAGTTTTCGGATTCATTCTTCAAAGATGTAAAAGAAGAGACTCTTAGACTAAGCAAATGCTGGGAGACTGTCTTTTTCCTGTGTTTATTTTACTGACAGTCTTGGGACAGCAGTACTTTGGAGACTATTGCTGCTGCTGTCAGTTGCTCTGAGGTTGGCTGACTCAAAGCGACCCAGATACAACAGAACTCGGTCCTGTGGCTGCCTCACAATCCGTTCTATATTTGAACCCCTCACGGCGGCCAGTGTGTCAATCCAGAGCCGTGAGGGTCTTCCTCTTTTATTTTTCTCTCCCCCTTTTTTTACTGGTCCTCCATCAAGCATGGCATCTTTCTTCAGGAACTGGTCCCATCTAACAAGTCCAAAGTCTATGAGATGAAGTCTCTTCATCCTCCTTTCGAAGGAGCAGTCTGACTGTACTTTTTCCAAAACAAATCTGCTTGTTCTTCCGGTACGCCATGGTAGATTCAATATTCTTCACCACCAGCATAAAATAAGCGCATCGATTCTTCTGTGGTCCTCCTTAATCACGGCTCAGCCTTCCCATGCATGTGAACTGATTGTAAATACCATGGCTTAGATCAGCTTATTACTCAAAGTGACATCTTTGCTTTTCCACATTTTAGAAAAGTCTTTTGCAGTAGATTTGCCCAATGTCATACATTATTTATTATTATTTTTTTTATTATTGCTGCTTCTGTAAGGTGTTGATTGTGGACCCAAGTAAAATCAAATCCTTGAGAACTTCAGAATTTTCTCCAAAGTTATCCTGATGTTGCTCATCGGTCCAGTTGGAAGGATTTTAGTTTTCTCTAAGTTGAGGTACATTCTATAAGTTTTAAAAATCTTTGTCAGTTAAGAGTTTTAAGTCCTCTTCGCTCTCAGCAATCATCTGCGTATCACATGTTGCTAATGCGTGTTCTTCTGATCTTGATGCGCTGTTTTTCATGTAATTTAGCTTCTCCAATTATCACTCAGCATATAGGTTGAATAGTATAGTGAACGAATTAATCTCTGACACACACTTTTCTTGATTCTAAATGATTCAGTCAGGATTCCTTTGTTCTGTTAAAATATTTGCCTCTTGGGCTGAGCCCCGGTGGCGTAGTGGTTGTGTGCGGGACTTCGGCCCACTGGGACGGAGGTTCAATTCCAGCAGTGGGGCTGGGCCTCCTACTCCCACCACTGGAGAGCAGTGATGCCCCCCCCAAAAAAAATTTACCTCTTGGTTTATGTACAGAGTCTACGTGAGCATAATTAAGTGATCTAGAATTCTTATTCTTCACAATAGTCTTCATAATTTTCTATGATCCACAGAGTTGAATTCCTTTGCATTGTCAATAACACAGATAAACATCTCCCTGGTTTTCTCTGTTTTCTGCCAAGACACATCTGATTAGTAATTATATCCCCATTCCATGTCCTCTTTTGAATATGATTTGAATTTCTGGCACTTCCTTGTCAATGACTACCACACACATTTACAATCATCTTGAGCAAGTGATATTAGTGACATTCTTTGATAACTTCTGCATGCCATTGGGTCATCTTTATTTTAAAAATGCATAAATATGGTTGATCAGGTAGCTGTCTTCCATATTCCTTGGTACTGAAAGGGAGTCTTTCAGTGTGGCATCTATTTGTTGACATGCCCCAATTGGTATTCTGTCCATTATTGAAGTGGTTGAATGCCAACCAATTTTTGGGGGGGTACAGTGAATTCCTTCCTATTTTTGGAGGGATTGCTGCATCATTTAATATTTTTCTCATAGTTTCCTTGAATATTACAAGTCAAGTTTTGATTTTTTTCTTTAGTTCTTTCCCCTAAGAAATGCTGATTTTGTTCTCCCCTTTTGATTTTCAATGTCTAGCTTTTTACACATTTCACTATAGTAATTTGGGTTCTGGAACTTTCCTGCAAATTTTTTTCCCAATACATTTACATTAACGTTTCTTCCTTTCTTTTCAGCTACTCTATGATGAAGAGCAAGTTTTAGCTTCTCTTCTGACATCTATTTTGGGTTTTCTGTTCTTTCCTGGTTTTTTGTTTGGGGATTTTTTTGGGGGGGGGCATCACTGCCTCTGGTGGTCGTAGGCGCTACCCCGTGCTGCTCCTGAGAGCTGCCGCTGGATTTGAACCGCCAAGCCCATGGGCCGCAGTTCCATACTCAACCACTTACGCCACTGGGGCTCAGTGTTTTGGGATTTTTTTAACCATTTTTTTTTACTTTTTATTTTTATTTAATCATTTACTGGGGGCTCGTACATCACTTATCCTTTTTTTTTTTAACGACCTTTTGTTTTCTTTATATATGGTGTCCTTAATGCCATCTCTCAAATCATCTGGTCTTTGTTCATTATTGTTGAATGCATCAAATTTTTCTTGAAATGGTCTTCAAGTTCAGGTGGGATATATTCAAGGTTGTACATTGCCTCTTGTAGACTTGTTTTAATTTTCTTCAGCTTCAACTGGAACTTGGATAGGCGCAATTGGTGATCTGTTCGGTAGGCAACTCCTGGGCTTGTTTTGACTGATGCTATCCAGTGTCTCCCTCACCTCTCTCCACAGATGTACAGTTGATGGGCTCCATTGTTTTTCATCCAAGTGTATGCCACCATTCAGATTGTTCACAAAAGATATTTTCAAAGAAGAGTTTGTTGACCTTGCAAAATTTTACCAGGTGATTTCTGGCATTATTTCTATCACCAAGGCCATGCTTTCCAACTACTGATCCTTTTTGCATCCAGCTTTTGCACTCCAATCATTAGTAATTATCAATACATCTTAATTATGCATTTCATTAATTCTTCCTCTTTCGCATGACTGGTTGATGCTTATTTTAAATACTAGTCTTATTGACTGATCTTCAGGATAGATCTTGAAATTTTAGAAACAGTTTTATTAGCACTTCATATCATACAATTCAATAATTCATTCGTGTTCAGAAGAGTTGGACAATTGTTACCCTATTCAGTTTTAGAACCTTTCCTTCTTCCTTCTAGTCATTGTTATTCATGTCATTACTATTATTTTTTTTCTTTTCTTTTTTTTTAGGCATCACTGCCCTCTGGTGGTGGGAGTAGGAGGCCCAGCCTTTGCTCCTGTGAGCTGGAATTGAACCTCCATCCCAGTGGGCCGCAGTCCCGCGCACAACCACTTCGCCACCGGGGCTCAGCCCACTGTTATTTTTTCAACTGTGGCAAAAATGTGCACAACAGAACATTCTCCAATTCCATAACTTTCCCTTGTATGATTCGGTGCCATTGATTATACGCTTGCTGTTGTACAAACATTATTGACATTCTTTTCCAAATTCTTCTGACAGAACCTCAATGCCCCCAAGGCAACAACTCTTTCCCCTTCCCCTTTGGTAACCAATGGTCAAGGTCGGCTTCTTTTTCATGGTTTTCTTGATGCAGTATTCACATATCATACACTTCCTTGGTTAAATCATTTTTGAAATGAGTTGTATATACATAATCACAATCAGTTCTAGTGCTCCCTCCCTGAAATATTCTTTTCTGGACAATGAACACAACTGAATCCTTCTATTTGACATTCCCAGCATAGTATGTTTGTCTGATTCAAAATGGCTGATAGCAGTCCATTTTAGCTCACCTCGTGTCTAGGATATGTATTTTTAAGCATTTCCTCTCATTTTTGACATCTTCCAATTTTCCTAGATTTGTATTTTTTGCATTGCATGTTCCAATTATTAGTGGGTGCTTGCTGCATCTGTTTCTTCTCATGTTGAGGCTTGTCATGGCAGCAAATCGAGGCCTTGAAAGCTGCATTTACATCCCTGAGGTCAACTCTACTTTGTGCTGACAGCTCATCTCTAGTCCCATTCTGAGTGCCTTCCTGCCTGAGTGCTTCCTCTCCCGAAAGATCCCACTGCTTCTCATGAGGCATTTCCCCCCCCCCTCCCCCCCACTGTTCAGGAGGTTTTCACTGGCCAAGTGTTTTCAGAAGTGTACTGCCAGCTCCTTCTTCCCCATCTGCCTTCGTCTGGAATTTATGCTGCAAACTGTCTATCAGAGGGAACCGTGCTAGTGTTGAAAATACTAGTGGCCTTGCTTCCAGCTTCACAGCAACACACAAGACCCACCACATGAGAAACTGACAGACAAGTAGTGGTTTTTAAAGAGAGGTATGTCTAGATGCATACTGTCTATGAGATAATTACGTGCAAAGGCCGGTAGGCGTAAGAGTATTGATAAGGTCCTTGTCTCCAGACCCAATTTCATTTCCTTCTCATAATCACTCTATGAACTACCCTCACCACCACAATTTTATAGATGAGAAGCAAACCCTTGCTCCAGATGGCAGACCCAGGACTGTCCCCTAGCCTCCCCACTTCCTGCTCTGTACCCTAGTAAGCTTGATTCAGATCTGCACAGCAGTCTTGCTCACTGGGTTTATGTCCACATTGGAGTTGCTTACTTCACACCTTCAATAGAGAGTGGATGGGAAATTTTTCAAACTAAGGATCAGGCTCTTCCAGGGCAAAGGAGTCCGGCATCCTATGCGGGGCCGGACAAGTTTCCAGCACAGAGATAGAGAGTAGTGATTCAATACCCCCTCAGTGACACTGAACTTGGTGCAAACCCACCCTGGGAGTCAATAGCAATTCCAGTGTCACCTGCCAGCCATCAACAACCTCCTTCCTGGTCGGGTCCAGGCTGACGGTTCGTTCCATCATGCTGTTATCTGGAAAAGGTGCGAAGGATATATACGTATTTGCTTTGGGGACTGAGTTTATGAAGGTGAAAGTAACCCGTGAATGCATTTGGGAGGACTGAGATAGGTATAGGGAAGAGAGTCTTAACCTGTGGTTGTCTGTCAGAATCACCTGAGGATAAAGCTATTGAGATTAGCAAGTAAAAATACAGTGCAAAAAAAAAAAATACAGGGCAGCCAGCTGAATTTCAGAAAAGAAGGAAATGTGTGT
>PVJH01027900.1:0-28014 GCA_004026705.1 Nesogale talazaci
TCAGACCTGACTCCAAAACACTATCTAAGATACAGGAAATCCATCTCCTAGTGGCATGATGATACACTGCTAGAATGCTGGCTGCAGCAATTTTTCATTGGGCTAGGAGATTTCTGAGGCACATATGTCACTAGCCAATGTCCAATGAGATCACTGATAAGAGGTCCAATCAGGAGCCACTGCAAAGTTCCGAGCCAACAGACGCCACCAACTGCCACTTAGAAAGGGAGCCATTTTCAGCATAGATAGCCAGATCTCAGAAGACACAGGCAACCTCTGCCTGACACTAGCACCTCGCAGCTAGATTTCATGAGAAAAAAAATTCAGACACGTAATGATTCTGACTTATGTTACCAGATATAACTCAAGTTCATTGAACTCCAGATTTCACATTGAAATTACCTATCACCTGCTGGACGCCTAACTGCTGAACTCTGCCTGAACTGTTGTGTGGAGCGACTGTGGGCAACCACCAAGGGCCGAAGGTCCCTGTACACCCTATTGCTGATGACTGAGATTACAACTTGATACACTTCCTGCTACCATTCTCAACCTCAATAATTCCTATGATGGCTCAAAGGCTATCTATAACCTTCTGGACCTCTGGCTGCCTAACACTGCCTGAATTGTTGCAGGAATAGTTTGAGGGCCAACGCTGGAGGACCAATGTCCCAAGACACATCTCCCACCAGTGAATTAACCTGTTGCTGCACTTCTAGCTGTGTAGCTCTGCTTAAACTTCTCAAGAATTGGACCACCAGCCAATCCAGATGATTTGACTTCTGTCTGCCAGTGAATATCACTGGAAAAGGGCTTACTACAGAACCAATGGTCAGATTCCAACTGTCAGATATACCTGAAGTTCATTGGACTCCAGATTTCACATTGAAAATAGCTATCACCTGCTGCACTTCTTGCTGCTGGACTCTGCCTGAAGTGCTGTAAGGAGGGACTGTGGGCCACCACCAAGGGCCCAAGGTCAAAGTACACCCAATTGCTGATGACTGAGGTTAAAACTTGCTGCACTTCTCACTGACATCCTTAGCTTCAACAATTTCTGTGATGGCCCATGGGCTGTCCATCACCGTCTGCAACTCTGGGTGCCTGACTCTGGCTGAACTGTTCGAGGATTGACCAGGGATAAGCCAAGTGGGAAAATGTCCCAAGACTCATCTCACCATTGAGATAACCTGCTGCTGCACTTCTTGCTGCGTTGCTCTGCCTAAATTTCACAAGAATTGAACCATCAAACAATCCAGATGAATTGACTTCTGTCTGCCAGTGAATCTCACTGGAAAAGGACTTACTGCAGTACAATTGGTCTGATTCATGCTGTCAGATATACCTGATGTTCATTGGACTCCAGAGTTCACATTGGAATTGCCTCTCACTGCTGGATTCTTGCTGCATTGCTCTGTGTAAACTTCTCCAGAATTGGACCATTGGCCTATCCTGATGATTTGACTTCTCTCTGCCACTGAGTAGCAATGAAAAAACTATCTAGTGCACCATCAGCTTCCTCTACCCTGTTTGCCTCTGTACCTTTTGTCTTCAGTGATCATATTGGGAGGGTGGGCACATAATATAATTTTTGTTCTTTGATGCCTGGTACTTGATTCTGTCCACAACTCATGGTCACATAAACTGGTGTGCTTCTTCTATGGTGGACTTTGTTGCTCCTGAGCTAGATTGGTGCTTGTTTACCCTCAAGCCTTTAAGACCTCAGGCACTATATCTTTTGATAGCCGGGCACCATCAGCTTTCTTCAGCACTCTAGCTCATGCCCCCACATGTCCTCAGTGATCATTTTGGGAAGATGGGCACACAATGATATGAGTTTTTTCCTGTTTGATGCCTGAGACCTGATCCTTTTGACACCTCGTAGCCACACTGGTTGGTGTGGTTCTTCCGTGTGGGCTTGGCTATCTCTCAGCTTGATGACCATTTGTTTATCTTCAAGCTTTTAAGATCCCAGACACTATACTATATCTTTTGATACCTGGGTGCCATCAGGTCTCTTCACCACATTTGTTTATGCACTCATTTGACTTCAGTGATCGTATTGGGCCAGTGAGCATTCTGGAATACCAGTTTAATAGAACAAAATGTTCTTGCATTGAGGGAGTACCTGAGTGGAGGCCCAAGGTCCATCTGTACCTTAATACTAAATGTATAAATAAAAGTACCTAGATTCATTCCCATCCTATCATAAATAATTATATTTACATATGTACATGCCTGTGTTTAGCCTTGTACAAGTACCCTTTGCCTACTAGTTCTTTGCTCCATCTCCTTTTACCTTCCTCCTGTTCAGCCTTCACTTGCATTTCAGTTCTTCCTCTCAGTTTTGTTTTTTTTTTGCATCACTGCCCTCTGGTGGGAGTATGAGACCCAGCCTTGCTCCTGGAGAGCTGCTGCTGAATTTGAACCACCAACCCAGTGGGCCACAATCCCGCACTGAACCACTACACCACCAGGGCTCAGCTCAATTTCCATTTTCATTAAGTATCGCTAGACTGCTTTCCATAGTGGCTATACATATCTATAGGTCCACCAGCAATGAAGGAGTGTACCTATTTCACCACATCCCCTCCAAACACTTGTTGCTCTCTGACTTTCTGACTTGGGCTAGCCTCAAAGGTGTTAGATGGTATCTCATGGTGATTTTGATCCACAGTTCTCTGATGGTTAATGATTGGGAGCATTTTCTCATATGCTTATTGGCCATATGGGTCTCTTGCCTAGTGAAACTTCTTTTTAGTTCTTTTTCCCATATCTTCAAAGGGTTAACTGTTTTCCTCTTTTTGCAGGCAAGGAGGGTATTGAAAATCCTCCCCCAGTCTGTGGGTTGCCTAGTTACTCCCTTGGTAAAGTCTTTTGATGCACACAGGTGTTTTCTCCTTAGTAAATCCCATTTGTCAATTTCAGATTCCCCTGCATGTGTACCCTGCCCTGTTGCATTTAGCCTTTGTATTCCTTGGACCAAGGTTCTTAGGTTTTTTCTCCCTATTCTTTCACTAATGGTCCTGATGGTTTGGGGTTTTACTTCTAAGTCTGTGATCCACCTTGAACATTTTCCTTGTGCATAAGAGATCCTGTTTCATTTTTCTACATGTGGATTTCCATTGTTTCCAGCACCATTTGTTAAATAGGGCTTTGCCCTCCCGCTTGATGTTTTTGGGGCCCTTGTCGAAAATCAGTTGTCTACATGCTAATGGTTTTATTTCTGGGTTTTCTATTCTTTTCCATTTGTCTGTGTATCTGTCATTATGCCAGTATCATGTTCCATTGACCACTGTGACTTAGTAGGAAAGTTACGTAAAGCGAGCCCTCCAACTATGTCCTTCTAATTGAGGAGATATCTGCTAAGTCTGGACTTCTTCCCTCTCCATATGAAATTGGTGGTCAGTTTTTCCAGCCCTCTGAGGAAGGTTGTTTGTATTTGAATCGGGATAGCATTTAACTTATAAAGTGCCCTGAGTAGGATAGACATCTTTACTATATTTAGTCTTCCAAACCATGAGCTATCCCTCTACTGTTTTCTTGTAGTAGGGTCTTATAGTTTTCCTTGAACAGATCTTTTGTTTTTTTGCTTAGATATGTCCCTAGATATTTCAGTTTATTCTTGGCTTATGTGAGTGGTACTGCCTTCCCGATCTCCTCTTCCATAATCTTCTCGGATGTATACAGTAAACCTATAGCATTTAGTTCATTAATCTTGTATCCTGCCACTCTTCCATATTCCTCTATCACTGTTAATACTCCAGTTGTGGAGTTTTGGGGATTTTAGATGTACAGAATCATGCCATCAGTGAATAATAATAATTTCACCTCCTCCTCTCCCAGTTGGATACCTTTGATGTCTTTCTGTTGTCTTATGTGATTAACTAGGACCTCCAGTACAGTATTGAATAGCAGTGGGGATAAGGGGCATCTTTGTCTAGTCCCCTTTTACAGTGTGATTGTGTTTTCTCCATTAACTATGTTGTTAACTGTCAATAGAGTACAAAAGTATATAAAGTGCATAATCCATCAGGTAAGATTCATCCCAGGGATGCAGGGATGGTTTAATATCCACAAATATATCAATATTGTACACCGCATTGATAAAATAAAGTATAAGAACCACATGGTAAGATCTATAGATGCAAAGAAAGCATTTACCAACATCCAGCACCCTTTCCTAATTAAGACGCTCAGGAGAATAGGAATGGAAGGGCAGTTCCTCAAGTTAATACAAGCTACCTATGGAAAATGTAGGGTTTTACAACTGAGTTCTGTCCGAAAGGGGATTGTTGATAAGAGACTTATTAGTTTCCTTTTAGCGTCTTCCTGCCCCACCATCATGCTCACCCTTTTTCTACCTCTTAATAATTCCTCTTAGCTAGATTCCTGCTGCTCTGACACCCTCAGAATCTCTACGTCCTCCTCTCCTCATTGTTGATTCTAAATCCCTAGTTGTTACCTTGTCTATAGCGTTTGTTTGCTCACTGCTCTCTTCCCCCACCATCTCCCCTTGCCCCTAATTCCCTTTGAAACTGTCAGCCCCATTGCTTTCTTCTTGGGCTTGTTTCCTATATAAGTATATAAGTAGGTAGTTTTCTTATATAAGTAGGAAAACCAACCATAACAGAAGCCCAACGAAAAGAATACAAATATTGAGTAAAAAAGGGGGGATGCAGTCCAAATCCAGCAGCAGTTCTCCAGGAGCAAGGCTGGGCCTCCCACTCCCACCAGAGGGCAGCGATGCCAAAAAATACAATAAAATAATAAAAAAAGAATGTCTGCTTTGGGCACTGTACTCTTTTAAGTCCCATTGGGGATCAAATTGACAATAGCAACTAGAAAGATTCAGGAAGAATGAGAACTGTAGGGAGCAGTGAGTTTATGTTAATGAGGAAGGAACAAGAAAAAGGAGCATGCAAATAAGTGTATATCTTCTAGAATCCATGAGGGAGGGGGTGTGGGGAAGAAGGGGGAATGTGAGGAGCTGATACCAAGGGCCTAAGTAGAAGGAGGATGTTTTGAGAATGATGAAGGCCACAAATGTAAGAGTTGTATGACTCCCCAATAAAATGATTAAAAAATAAATAAAAAGCAAAAACAAAAAAACCTTGCAGGATGTAATCAATGCCATTGAATTGTACTTGCAGGAAAAAAAAGGGGGGAATGATAATAATAACTAGTAAAAAAGCACACATAATTCTAGGTCTGTCTACTGACTTTAAAACTATCTTCCCACTGGTCCTGGGGGAATTCCAGGAACTTCCCCTCCTAGCCTGAAGTCTATTGGGTGTGTGGGGGGGGCGCTCCTCAGGGGCTTTGTGGCTTTGCTCCTGTTGTTGATCTGTTATGTTCCCTTCTTGGTTCACCCTGCTGTGGAGTGTTCATACCAGACTAACTCCCCTTTCTGTGTCCCAGTATTACCTCTGTCATGGTATGTTCCATTGAGGGGACATCATATCTTGAGCTGTTGGCCCTATAGTTCTATCTCTGCCTTAGCAGCTCCATGCAGGGACAGCGTCCTCTGGGCTTGGTGTGTCGAGATGAGGGCCAGACCATCCCTCTCTCTTTTTATTTCTTGGTTTACTTCTCTGTGGGTGTGGCAGGTAAACCCCTCTCCCTCACTTGAAGGTTTAGTGTTGTCTTCTGTAGCATTTACTTCTTGGAAGAGGGTCAGTTTGGTTCTGATTGGGGCTGGCCATGTAACCCACTCTTTTCATGCATTGTTCCACGTGGTTACATTGCCCTTAAGGTTTGGTGCACCATGGTGGTGTCTGCATGCACACTCCCAATTCTGAGGAGACATAACCAACACTTTCCCCCTGGGTGAATTTATGCCATTGCCTCCCCTCCCCGCCCCTTTCCCTTCTACTTTTCCCACTTTCCCCTTCTTTGTGTTGGAATAGCATGTACCTCCTTGGGTTTTACAAGTGTGATGGTGGGGAAGGAGGAAGGTAAAAGAAAACAAAGGGAAAATATAGGAAGCTAAGCTGTGGATAGAGCTATAAACATGTGTGTACATATGTAAATTCATTAATTCATAAAAGAGATATTGGCCTATGTACGTATATTTATATGGCAATGCACTGAGGTAGTGGTCAGACTTTGGGCCTCTGCTCAAGCCTTCAATGCAAGAATACTTTGGTTTAACAATCTGGCATTCTATAATGCTCCCTCTTCCAGCACAATCACTAAAGACAAAATGGGTGCATAAGCAAATGCAGTGAAGAAAGCAGATGGTCCCCACCTATCAAAAGATATAGTGTCTGGCGTCTTAAAGGCTTGAAATTAAACAAGCCCTCATGGAAGAAGCCCACCAGTCTGTGCGACATAGGTTTCTATGGGATCAGGTAGCAGGCATCAGAAGACCCAAAACAAACAAAAACCATATTGTTGACAACATGGGGCATCAGAGCATCTGTAGACAATGGGACATCCCTTCATTGAAGGGTCACAAGGAAGGAATAAGTCGATCAAGGCGCAGTATAGCTCTGATGAAATACAATATTCCTCTGGTTCCTTGAGGTTTCCTCTATCATGGCCCCAGTCCAACCTTTCATTGTGGACTATACTGGAGCATGAGCACAGGTACAGATAAGAGATAAGAGCTCAGGACACCTGGAATCTAGGAACAGGAATGGGAGTAAGGATACCAGGAGGCTAGGGGGAAGTAGAGAGAGGAGGGGAGGAAGGCAGGACCAATTGCAATGATCAGCACATAACCACCCCCACTGAGGAGGATGAACAACAGAATCCGGGGTGGAAGGGAGACAGAGGTTGGTGTAAGATATGAAAATAATAATAATAATTATAATTTATCAAGGGTCATGGTGGGGAGCTGATACCAAGAAAGTAAATGTTTAGAAAATGATGATGTCAACATATGTACAAATATTCTTGATATTCTTGATGTAGGGATTGTTATAAGAGCTGTAAGAGCACCCAATAAAATGATCTTTTAATGAAAAAAAAAGAACTTGGTAGTATAGGTCTGGGAGTTATAATCTACATTAAGTACCATGGCATTGTTGATAGGAACTTGGTGGGTAGGAAATTAAGACTGGGAAGGGGTTGTTGATAGGGATTTGGTAGTATAAGCCAGGGTGTTCTAGTCTATGTTATATCTTAGAGGAGACTGGTGATAGGGATTTGGTGCTGTACTGGAATTTATAACCTCAGTTAAGATTGAGAGGGAATTATTGATATGGACTTGGTGGTGTAAGTCCGACAGTTGTAACTTCTGTTATGTCTGAGAGGTGATTTCTGTTCGGTACTTGATAGATTCTTGATACAGTACTTGATTATAATCTAAATCAAAACTGAAAGAGATTGTTGGTGGTCTGGATATAACTTAACACTTAGAGTGTTTTTTAATGTGGATTTAATGTTGTAGGCCTAGGATTTGTAATCAAGCTCACTACCACTGAATTGACAGCCAAGTCAATAGTGGCCCTATGGGAGAGAGTAGAACTGTCCCTGTGGGTTTTCCAGACAGAAAATCTTTATTGAAGTAGAAAGTCTGATTGTTCTCCCTCAGCAACTGGTGGATTTGAACTGCTGGCGTTGTGGTTAGCAGCCCAAGGAGGGATGATGTAGGGATTGTTATAAGAGCCCACTGTACCACCAGGGATCCTTCAAGTAAATTGAGACGGGATTATTCGTAGGGTCTTGGTAGAGTAAATAGGCCTGGGTAATTATAGATAAATTATGATAAATAAATTATAGTCTAATATAAATAAATTATCTAAATTAAGGATGGTTTGTTGGTAGGGATTTGGTTATACAATCCTGGGGTGGTAATGTGAGTGGTTGTAATCTGAGTTGAATCTGGAAGGAGGCTGTTGAAGAAGACTTGGAGTTTTAGACCTGTGAATTTTAACCTACACAGGTTAAGACTTGCAGGGAATTGTAGGTAGGTTGTATAGGCTGCATGTAACCTAAATTAGCAGATAAAAATATGAGCTGAGAGGCTGAGCCCCGGTGGTGTAGTGGTTGTGCGCAGGACTGCGGCCCACTGGGATGGAGGTTCAATTCCAGCTCCACAGAGCAAAGGTTGGGCCTCCTACTCCCACCACCAAAGGGCAGTGATGCCTAAAAATAAATTTTAAAAACATGAGCTGAGGCTGAGATGGGACTGTTGATAAGGACTTGGTGTAGGGCTGGGCATTATAATCTAAGTTAAAACTGGAAGAATTTGTTGATAAGGACTTGATAGTGTGGCAAGGGTGCAGGGGAATATGAATGTAGCTCAAATAAAGCATTCAACTGTGAACCATAAACTTGGTGGTTCAAATCCACCAGCTGCTTCATGGAATAGAATTAAGACCCTCTGCTCCCATGAAGATTTACAGCCTTGGAAACCCTATATAGTATTGCTAGAAGTGTCAAAATCTACTCATTGGTTGTGGGTTTGGTGGCCTGGACTTTGTTAACCTAAAGTAAAATTAGAAATGGTTTATTTGTAGGGACTTGGTGGTACAGATCTGGGGGTTGTAACCTTAGGTTAAGGTTAGAATTTGAGTTAAGATTAGGGAGATTTATTATTGATAAGGACTTGGGATTGTAGGCCTATGGATTGTAACAGTTAAGTTTGAGAGAGGATTATTGATTGATATATCATCTGGGAGGCAATTGTTGATAATGACTATGTGCTTTAGGTCTGAGATTTGCAACCTAAATTAAGACTGAGAGGGGTTGTTCATAGGGACTTGGTGGTATAGGCCTGGCAGTTGTACTTAAATTAAATCTCAGGGGGAATTATTGCTAGGGACTTAGTAGTATAAGTCAGGAAGTTATAATCTAAGGTAAAACTGGATGGAGTTGTTATTGTTTCAAATCATTTTATTGGGGGCCCGTACAAGTTTTATCACAATCCATACGTTCAATCATTGTTCAAGCACATTTGTACATTTGTTGCCCTCATCATTCTCAAAATATTTGCTTTCTACTTGAGCCCTTGGCATCAGCTCATTTTTGTCCTCCCTCCTCCACCCTCCCTCTCTCACAAAACTTTGATAATTTATAAATTATTATTATTTTTTCATGTCTTACACTGTCTGATGTCTCCCTTCATCCACTTTCCTGTTGACTGTCCCCCAGGAAGGGGATTTTATGTAGATCATTATGATATATTCTCCCTTTCTCTCCCTACCTTCCCCTAACCCTCCTGGTATTTCTACTTTCATTATTGGTCCTGAGGCAATTTTTCTCTCCTGGATTCCCTGTGTTTTCAGCTTTTATTTGTACTAGTGTAAATCCTCTGGTCCAGCTGGATTTGTAAAGTAGAATTGAGATCATGATAGTGTGGGGGAGGAAGCATGTGAAGAACTATAGGAAAGTTGTATGTTTTATCAGTGCTGTACTGGACCCTGCTTGCCTCATCTCCTCCCTGTGACCCTTCTGTAAGGGAATTTCCAGTTGCCTACAGATGGGCTTTGGGTATCCACTCCACACTTCCCCTCAATTCACATCTATATGATTGTTTGTCCGGGGTCTTTGATGCCTGCTATCTGATCCTGTCGACACATTGTGATCACACAGGCTGATGTGCTTCTTCCATGTGAGTTTTGTTGCTTTTCAACTAGATGGTCACTTGTTTACATTCAAGCCTTTAAGACCCCAGGTGCTTTATCTTGGTATAGCTGTGCACCATCAGCTTTCTTCATCACTTTTGCTTATGCACCACTTTATATTCCGTGATCATGTCGGAAAAGTGAACATCATGTAATGCTAATTTAATAGAAAAAAGTGTCCTTGCATTGAGGGAGAACTTGAGTAGTGACCCAACATCCTTCTGCTACGTTAATATTAAACCTATCAATATATGCACATAGATCTATTTCCCCATCACCATATATAAATACGTTTACATATGTACATGCCTGTATTTAGACCTCTATAAATGGCCTTTGCCTCTTTGTTCCTTCCTCTTATTTCCTTTTACTTTCCTCTTGTCCCACTATCATGTTCAGCCTTCATTTGAATTTCAGTAATTCCTCTCTGTGACATTGCCCTTGATCAAGCTCTACCAGGCCTCTTACACCCTCCTTGCTATCAATTTTAGATCACTTGTTGTTCCCTTGCCCCTGAGGTTATTAATATACATTTTCTTTCCCCCACCTCCCCCTCTCCCATGCTCCCCTGGAACCATCGGTCCAGTTGTATTCTCTTCCAGATTGTTTATCCCACCTACTTTATCTAGATAGACCTGCAGAGATAATAATATGCACAAAAACAAGACAAGACGAAACAAAGCAACAACAACAACAAAAAACAACAAGAAAAACGAAAACAATGACCCAAAAAAGAAAAGTCTGTAAATAGTTCAAGGTCTGTTTGTTGAACTTTAGGAATGTTTTCTGGTGGAGCCTTTTGGGGTGCCATGCCCTGGCCCCAAAGTCTATCATTGGTATTCCCTGGGGACTTCGTTGCTCTGTTCCCCTGGCTGTTCTGTTGCACACCCTTAGTGTTTCACCTCAGTGTGGTGGGGTCAGATCAGGTGCAGTTCCCACACTCTGTCACCTCTGTTGTCTTCTGTAGCACTGTGGGTCAGCAAGGGACGCTGTGTCTAGTAGTGGGGCTGGCTTTTTATGGTCCTCTGTGCTTTGGCTGCTCTGAGCAGGGCTATCATCCTTGGGGCTGGGGAATATCAAATGAACCAGGATGTGCTCCACTCTCTCTTCCTCCCCCTTCATTTGCTCCTGTGTGTTCTGATTAGACATGTCCCTTTCCCTGAGCTGTAGCTTCAGTGCTGTTGTCCTCTGAAGTGAGTTCTTCCTCACACGCAGGGGTGTTGGGGGGGATATGTCCATGTAGTTGGAGTTGGGGCTTGACCCTCAGACCTTCCTATTGGTTCCCTGCTGAATGGAATTATTGATAAGGATTTGAGGGACTTGGGGATGTGGTTGGTTGGGGTGTATAACCTAAAATAAAAATGGGTAAGGGTGTTATTGATAGGAATTTGGCTGTTTAGACCTTGACTTTGCAGTTAGCAGCCCCAAACTTAACCACTACGTCACCAGGGCTTCCCACCGATAAATAATTCTACCACCTTTAAGACAATTCTAAGTTATAATTACCCTAGAGAGTCTAGAATTGCTGCTTAGGGTTTCTAAGAGTATAAATCTATTTTATATTTATTTATATGTTTAGATATTTGTTTATATTAATTTAGGTATTTATATTTATTTATATAGATATATCTATTATATATTTATTTAGGACATTGTATTTAATTATTTATTTAAATATTTTAATTAACTTATTTGTTTAGATACTTGTAGTTATTTATTTAGATGTATTTCTTTATATATAATTACTTATTTACTTATATATTATTTATTTGTATATATAGTAATCATTTTATTGTGGAGTGCTTACAAATCTTGTAACAATTCATCATTCAATTGTATTAAACACAATTGTACAAATATTGTCATCAACATTTTCAAAATACTTTATTTTTATTTCAACTCCTCAAGATTATAAATCTTTATGGGAACGGGCAGCCTCCTCTTTCTTATGCAAAGTGCATGGTAAGTTTGAACTGCTGACCTAATTGCTGACCAATGCTTATCCCATTGCATTGCCAGGGCACCTTGAGTTAAAGGCTGGAACAGAACTCTTCATAGGGACTTGGAATTGTAGGCAGTTGTAACATCATTTAAGACTGAGAGGGGGTAATTTATGGGGAATTGGCAGTTTAGGACTGGAGATTATAGTGAGGAGTTTGTAACCTCAGTGACATACCCAAGGGCCACTATTTGAGAGCTCCAGTCTCCAAAGTTGGTAAAAAGTGAGAAGAAGAAGTTTGGTGATAGAGAATACTCCTAAGATACTACTAGAAGATGGAATAGTCTCCTTTTAAGTACAAAGATGCTTGTATTTTAAAATTTTAATGTATGCCTTTGCTTTAATCATCTTTTCTCTCCAGTTACCTTATAAAAGAGAAATGAAATGGTATCAGAGTCCTTTATTACTAAACTTTGAAAATATATTTAGAGAGATATTGAAGTATAGATTTTCTTGGCATGAGTATTTTAAGGATGTAATCATAACTTTGTATCAAGTGGTGATCATTTTTTATTCATTAGATATTATGACTCATTTTTAGTATGAATATCGGGGCTTCAAAAAGCCTGTGAGAAAAATGTAATTAGAAGAATGAGAACACTTTACTAACTTTTTAGTTCTCATAATATACATTTGCTAATTATCAACATTATTGGTTACAAAGGCATATGTATATATAAATTTCATCCTTTAAAAAACCTCAGAACACTTTTTAACTAAGAAACAAAGCAATTCATATAAACACGTGAGCATGCACACACACAATTTGGCCAGGAACAGTTGGACTCTGTGTTATACAGTCGCTCTGAGTTGGGATCTGGCACTGGATTTGGGTTGTGTTTTCCAAGAGGCAACTGTTTCCATGTGGTTTCTTTGTTCCTGTTAGTAAATAAAGATCCAAGATAGGCATGCAGCCCTGGCTCAGTGTGGTGGGTTGTAGTCTGATAACTGTGGTTTAATCAATTCTGGATTCAAGTTCCAGTCCACCACTTAGCAGCTGCTAGCTCAAAGCCAAGGCAGAGAACCCTCTAACTGCCTTTTTATTGCAACCCAGAGAATACTATCACCCACCTTTCAGGGGTGGGAATGGAGTTGATTTTTTGGTGCAGCTGCTAAGCAAAGTGACAATACAGGCATGACTGAAATGCTAGATTCCCTGCATTTATTGTAAATGACACTGGCTTAAGCAAGGTCAAGAGGTAGCTCCCAGAATTGAGCATGGCATGGATCCCATACATAGACCAAGACAAATGCAATGTACAAAGTACCTGTTGCAATAACTGGGGACAAATTTCTCCTCTTTCAAGCTGTGCGTGCATGTCCTGAGTCACCAGCCTCCGCAGCTTCTTCCGTCCTTCACGGCTTGATGACTTAGAACTTTCCCTCTTCCTCCTTGACATCCTGGAAGATGACTGATTTCAAGGGAAAGCGAGTTGCTGCTGCCGCCAAGTGGCACTGTGAAGTCTCAGCTATTCCCTGATCCTCTGGCATGTCCTATAGTCTTACAGGGATCTGCCTTTGGACACTGTTTTTGTTGTTGCTGTTTAAGAGATGCTCTCCCCACTTCTTGAACAGGAAGAAAAAAATATCCTTCCCCAAGCTGTTCTGTCCTTATGCCCTTGGATCATTAATGGCTTAGCTTATAAAGACTTCTTATTTTGCTTTGTGTGTTTCCTTTCACCCCTAATGTGTGTGTATGGTGAGGCATGCTGCTTAGTCATGGTGATCAGACGCCAGTTGGGCTTACTTTTTCCTCTCTCATCCTTGCTGCCCAGGTCCAGCAAGGCGAGGCTGAGAGCAGGCCCTCCTCCGGTTGTGTGGCAACCCAAGGAAACGGCAGCCTAATTCTAACACCTGCTCCCACTTTCAGGTCCCCAAGAGATCTCGGGGTAGCTTAGGGACTTTCTATAGCCCAAGTGAGCCTGTTAACTATGTCGGCAGCAGTGCTCAGCTCACGTGGAGTCCTGTTTGCTGTTCTTGCAAGTGACCTTTGTGGAGGATGGATGGCGAGATCTCCAAGTCAGGAGATCCTTTCCAAAAGAAGCACCTGCAGTTGCCCCCATTCATTGGCAAGCCCTGGGAAGCTACTCCTTCCTGGTGGGTGGCAGTCCTCTCAGTGTCAGATCTCTTCTTGACCAGGAAAAATGGCAGATGTCTATAGCAAGAGTTCATCCTTTGCAGCCCCTTCTGCTTCTCTGACTTGTGTGTATGCTGCTGCCTACTTCTGCCTTTCTGGACCAGGTATCTCGACGTTAATGGGAGGCCTGTTAAGGGTCACCCTTCTACTGTTCCCCAGGCCCCACCTGAAGCCTCGTCCCAACAGTTGACATGATGTTGCTCTTGACTCCTCACTTCCTGGAGAGTGAGGGCAGGAGGCCTTCTTGTCTGCAGAGGCAGATGCGGCCATCAGAGCTCTTGGGAACTGACAGGATGGAGTCTGGTCAGGCCATCTCTGGCAGAGGTATTCAGTGTCTAATTGAAACCCTGATTCTGAGCTCATTGTTTTGCTCGAGGCTTCCTTCTCCCCAAGGTGTGCTCCTCAACCTCCTCCTATGCAACCCACCCCAACTCAACTCCAGGAATCAAGTTTTTTGAACCACTCATGCCATTCAGTGTAGGATAGGCTGGAGAACACAATGTGCTGCCATCGTCCACTTGGAAAATGAGAAGTTCCTGTCTAGTGACCCTGGGAAATGGGAATTTGGGGGAAGCATTTCCCTTATACTAAGCACATATCCAGCAAAGGCACCTTCAAAGAGAGCAAACTACAATCTTTTGACACATTTGAGCAGCGGTTCTAAGCCTGTGGGTCGTGACCCCTTTGGGGGTCAAATGACCCTTTCACAGGGGTTACCCAATTCATGACAGTAGCAAAATTACAGTTATGAAGTAGAAACGAAAATAATTTTAGGGCTGGTGGTGTCACCACAACATGAGGAACTGTATTAAAAGGTCACGACATTAGGAAGGTTGAGAACCGCTGCATTAGAGTGTCTCATACTTCTCTTGTTTGGTACCTGACAAAAGCCACCAGGCTGAAGGCAAAGTGGAAAATTACTGAATTTACTTATCTAAACAAGAGCTATACTCTTGTGGCGGACTGGCTGCTGTCAGTGAGCACTGCTGGCCACACTGCCTTCCAGCCAGATGTGATGACTCCATGTAAAGGGAAAGGCCTCCGTGGATCCCTTATGAGGGCCACTGTAGGGCTTGTCCCTGCACAGCCATCACCAGAAGGCATGCAGTCAGGGCAGTAGAGAAAGCAAAGTCACCCCTCCACTCTTACCAGAGATGTCAGTGCTTGGACTGTAGGCACAGGAGACCTTTAAGTGTGCTTGGCTAAAGTTCATTAGGCCACCTGGTTGTTCTCTTCCAAGTTAATACCAGTAGATCTAGAACCAGAGGTCAAGGGGTCCCAGGTAAGGTCCCTGGTTCTTTCCACTCAGCTCCAGGCAATGGAGGGTGTTCTGGGGACAAGCGTCTGCCTTGTCCTTTCCTCACCCTCTATTGATCATTAGACAGTGCTCAATAGAATCAGAACTTGGCAGGGATTTCAGCCTGCAGCATGTAAGTTGAATATTTATTAGTACCATGAACTGCTAAAAAGGACAAACCAATCTATATTGGAAGAAATAAGACCAGAGTGTTCCTTAGAGAGGCAAGGATGGCCAGATGTCATCTTACATACTTTGGACATGTTGTCAGGAGAGACTAGTCCCTTGAGAAGGACATCTTGTCTGGAAAAGTTGGAGGGGTGGAAAAAGAGGAAGGTCCTCGACAAGATGGATTGACCCTGGCTGCATTAATGGACTCGGGCATAAGAACAATGGTGAAAATGGTGCAGACCTGTGCAGTGTTTCATTGTGTTGTGCAAGGGTTGCTATGAGTTGGCGCTGACTCCATGGCACCGAACAACAACATTTGCCTGATATCACTGGATTTGCTATTTCTCTGTGTGTCTCTCTGTCTCTTGCTCAGGCTTCTTTCTAACCAGTTTTTCTCAGAATGTGGTTCTAGGACCAGCAACATCAACATCACCTGGACAAGGCCCTATCCTATACCCACTTTGGTGATAAAGCTCAAAAATCAATGTTTGTTTGTTAACTAAAACTCACTCTTTTCATGCATTATTCCATCGATTTTTTTTTAAACAAGCTCCCCGGGCAGTTCTACAGGAGACCTGGTAGCTAGTGGTTAGGAGTTAGGATGCTAACTGAAACGTCAGCCGTTGGAAATCACCACCTGCTTCTTGGGAGAAAGATGGGGCTTTTAAGTAAAGAGTTACAGTCTCAGAAACTCACAGCGGTAATTCTACCCTGTCCTGCAGGGTTGATATAAGCCAGCATAGACTTGATGACAGTGAGTTTGGTTTGGTCCAGCAGTTCTGATGGCTCAGGCTTGAGAATTTCTACTTTAAACTGTCAATAATCTCTCTCTTCAAATTCAGATTTAGTTAGGATGTGGTTTGGCAAGACCCAAGCCCACTACCATCTAGTCAATTCTGACTCATAGTGTACCTATGTAACAGTAAAATTTCTTCCTTAGGTTTCTGAGACTATCAATCTTTACAGGAGCAGAAAGCTGTATCTTTCTCATTCAGAGGGGCTGGAGGGTTTGAACTGCTGACTTTATGATTAGCAGCATGCAACCCATAACTCACCGTGCCACGAGGTCTCCAGCATTGCTTAATGACGTCCTAAATGTCAGGTAGACCTAGAATGGTCTGGTGATAGAAGTACAGCTCCATATTATGGATGAGGAAATGGAAGCCTACGCAGGTTAAATGATTAATTTAAGATTATCACTGACGTGTAGCAGAGCTGAATTTGAATCCATAATATCCCTACTTCAAATCCAAGATTCTTTCCATTCCATCACTCAAAGCACTAGAAAGACACACCCACTGGGGAATACTGATGTATGCAGGACAGATCACAGATAAGAGTAAAGTGGGCAAGTTTTGGTTTGATGTATTCTAGTCTCCCCATTTTGACGTTTTTGGATTCATAATTTCCCTTCCTATAAAATTTGGCTACTTCCCATTTTTATTTATCTCATCCGAGGAGCTGAGTTACACAAAGTGCTTGTGCGTTTCTATCAGGAAGAGTTGCATTTTCATATGCATCCTTCAAGCCCAAACGAATAAATCTCTAATTGTAAAATTTGCAGCAGTTCAGTGGATTAGGCGTGGAAGCAGAGGTATTTGGTAATGCTAGTCAGTTACCAAATACCAAAATCCTTTCCACTGGTCCACTATAAAAGACTAGAAGCAAATTAAATTTGACCCTGATACCCTTAACCTTCATTACACTGAACCCTGATGTGCTCCAGGCACTGGGCAATCCTAGCCTCAGCAGACTGAGACTGTCTTTATGCCTGAGCTCTGCAGCTGGCTAGTCAGTGGTAAGGTTGGCCCGGTGAGTTTCGGTGTGCTTTGTTCACTTGGTGTCTTCATAGATGACAGCCTATCTTTGGGGGTCTTCTGGAAAGTAGAAACTCCACTGCAGCTGACGCATATTGGATTCACTCTAGCCTGAAAGACTTAAAATAAGTCATCAGTTAAATAGTTTTATGTTGAACGCATATAAAGATTCGTCTGCCCCAGTTTTAGGTGACCATACTTCTGACACCAAATGGTAGAGAAGTTCTGTTACAGCGGTTCTCAACTTGTGGGCTGTGATCCTTTCACAGGGTTCGCCCAATTCATCACAGTAGCAAAATTACAATGATGAAGTAGCAGCAAAAATAATTTTATGGTTGGGGGGGGGCACCACAACATGAGGAACTCTATCAAGGGGTCGCAACATTAGGAAGGTTGAGAACCACTGAACAGAATAGAATCTAATCCTTCCAAGCTCGACCTTTCCCCAGGCAGATTGTACTGGGGTTACTGTCAGCATTTAATGGCACCTGGATGTGAAGCTGGGGCTCTTGCCGGGAAATGCACACTCATGATGGTAGAGTCTCGGGCCAAAAACTAGCAAATACAAAGCTATGACTTCAAGGAGGGGAAAAAAAAACCCTCCTTTCTGTTCACAGGTCCCTTAAGGCGGTTTCCTAGCAAAGTGCTTCTCAGAGGAAGATTATGCAAATGAAGGAGGTTTAGATGTGGAGTGTGAATGGTTTACTTTATCCCTGTGGTGTAGATAAAAGGAGCCCACCACACACACACACACACACACACACACACACACACATCCTTCCCTTCCTCCCTCATAAATGACCTTTGTTTGTCCTCTGTGCACAAAATGAACTTTTTTCCTTTATTTCTCAATTGACACTCCAAAGAAAACTGCTTACCTTTTACTTCCCTCCCCCCAAATTACGAGAAAAGATCATGGCTTTGCAGCCAGGGTAGTATTAACTGAGTGCCTGGAGCATCTCAGGATTCTGTGCGATGAGGGTGAAGGGTGTCAGAGTCAAGTTTATTTTGCTTCTAACCTTTCTAGTGGTCTGGGTAGAGAGGATTTGTTATTTGCAGTGTCGTGGGGACTGGAGTTGGGGTGGGGTAGGCAAAGGCTGAAGAATTAGAACAGCTTTACGCTTATGTTAAAGAATGTGCCAGATTTCAGACCCAGGTTTTTGAAAGTAACTACTTAGTTAATGCAGAATAATGCTTTTGATAAATATCCTGTTCAGCAAAACCAGGTTGTTGTTGGTCTCTTATGGCTAAAATGGTTTAATTTGTTACTCCACCCCACCCCACCCTGTCCAACTCCATGAAGCCCTGGTGGCATATGGGTGACAGGTTGGTCTGCTAACCAAGATGTCAGCAGTTCAAACCCGCCAGCTACTCCTTGGGAGAAAGATGAGGCTCTCTCCCCTTGGAAACCCACTAGAGTACTTCTGCTATGTCCCCTAGGGTCACTTTGAGGTGGAATCAACTGGAGGACAGTAAGTTTGGTTTTGTTTTGACTCCAACTCTGGGTAATGCATGGATGCTTTATTTGGGGGTCAGGAGGCTCCGTGTTTGCTTGAAATTTTAAAAATAGATTTTTAAATTTTAAATTTCTTACTGTGAATCGGTGAGCGTTTACAGAGCAGATCATCAGCTTTATATTCAGCAATTCTTATATATGTTGTTCATCTCATCCATTGCAATTCCCTCCTCCTTTTTTTTCTTGTAACTCTTCTGAACTGTGTCCTTGGGCAAATGCCCCTTTGATGATAAATGGTTGATTATTCTAAGGTATGAAGACCCCCACCAGTATTATTGCTTCCCTTATAGACCTGTCTATTATTTGACTGAAAATTGAACCATGGGGATGAGTTCAGTTCCAGACTTGAAACCTGATTTAGAGCCATCATCTCGGGGGGTTGACCAATCTCAATCTGACCAGTAAGCCTGGTCTCTATTATGATTTTGAGTTTTGCTCTCCCCTTTTTTCCTGTTCTGTCCAGGACCTTAGAGTGTGATCCCTTTCTGAGCAGTTGGTATGGGTACCCAAGTACCATCACTTTAAAATTTGTTTGCAACATTAATGCTCAAATAGAAAATCACCCATTCTTCTCTAAGAAAGCCTAAGGTGGATTGTTGAACTGAATGAGAGGCATAATCCATGACACTGAGTTGTACATGTAAAGAATGCTGAAATGGCAAGTGCTTTTTGTTACATATATATTTACCACAATTAAATTTTTCCAGAAAAAAAGTTTTAAGAAGAAAATAAAACCTTCTATAATAGATGTCAAAATCATTCATCACCACCACCCCAAAAATCATACTTAAGGCTTACAAAATGCCAAATTGTATTCCAGTTTGACTTTTCTTGACTCAGAATGTCCTATGCCTTCAAATAGAGCAGCTGCTGAGGATTCTAGAGTAGGATTCTCATTCTCCTACAGAATGGTTAGAGACAGAGCTCAAGGAGTTTATGCTTCCCTAGCATTTTTCTTAAACAAATTAAGGCCTGGCTCAGCTGCCTGTTTCTCCCCAGGGAGAGGGCTGGGAAGGGGCGGGCCAGCCTGCCAGGTTGACTCTCCGCCCACTGAGTGCTGGCTGGTGGGGCGCACGTGAACAAGTGCTGGATTCAGAAGGCCTTAGTGCCACTGCCCAGAAAGTCCCATTCCGGGACTTCATCGAGTTGGAGGGGTGGCAGTGTGGTGGGCCAGGTGACTGATTCAGTTCTTTCTCACTGCAACACTCCTCCTGCCCTGGACAGGAACGGCTGGAGGCAATGATGCGCAGATCCATTGAGCGCACACAGCAGCTGGAACTGAAGAAGAAGTGCTCTTGGGGAGGAGCTCTGGCTTCAGGCTCAGGCAGCCGTGAGGGTGAGTGTCTCCGTGCCGCTGGATCGCCCCGCATTGCAGGGGGGTGGGAAACATGGGCGGCACCCATGGGAGCTGCTTCCCCAGCTTTCAGGGGACTGTTTTCACATAGAAGGTTTAAATGTGCCCAACTTCTTCCTTCGTTTCTCAAGAAAGGGGTCTGCACATTCCTCTTGCCGTGACTGGGCTTTAAGGGGGAAGATAATGCCCAGAAGTCTAATGTAAAAGCAAAGAAAGTAAAGGCAGACCTGGCTGAATACCTCCTGGCAGCTCCAAGGTCATGTGAGGGATGGAAGGTGGCAGAGGCTTCCTTACCGCTTGCTCTACAGGACCGGGGAGGCAGAGCAGCAACTCCCGGTTTCCCTTTCTCCTCCCGAATTGTCTGTTCTTTCAGTTTTGTTTCAAGGGGACTTGTTTATTATTCATCTTTAACATTGAAATGTTTGATTTACAGGGTGGATTGTTACTGATCTCTGGGTAGGTAGATGACTGCCCATTGTGAATGTCTTCCTGCATTTCAGGAGCTTCAGTACTCAATTTTCCAGGGTTAGAGCAAATGGCTTTATGCTTATAATGTAGTGTCTTGCCTTTGCTGCATTGTATTTTTAGCCATGTATTTTTGACAGTAACTATACTTTTTTTTCCTTTGGGGGACAACAACCCATTTTAATGACTTGTAATATGTTCCTTGTTAAAACTACAGAACAACCAAAAGTGGGATCTTTTTTATTTTACTTTTCTTTGCTTGATTTCTTGCTGTGTAGGTGAATCAGAAAATACCCCACCCCCTCCTGTAGGTTTAGCAGCCAGCACCCTCCCTGTGGACCCAGGCACCGCTGCCACTGCTGCCGAGGCCACCAATGGTATATCCGAACGAACATTGCCGGGCCATAGCATTTTGTCATAAATATTCTAACCACCCTCCTCCATTACCAGTGTGTCTATTGCAAGCAGTTTTGCAATTTACTTCTTAAAGACGTCTGAACCATTATAACTTTTTTTTTCTAGAGATGTGAATCAGGTAGCCACATGTCTTTCTTTGTTCCTTTGTCATCAAGCTACGCATGCCTTACATCCTCATGCAGTGGACATATTTCATCCTTGGCTCACTCATTTCTGTCTTGAAAAATATTGTCAATATTTACCTTTTGTCCATTTAGACATCCAGTACTCATTAATCATCAGTTTTAGACAGAAAAAACATAGAGGGAGGGGGTTAGATTACATCTGGTCACCAAAACCTCGTTTTCATCTCACTTGCAGGGAACACTTGTGCTTCATGTTAATGCTATGGATTCCTGAGGGGCTGTTTGAGAGGGACTGGTCTAAAAGTAAATCTTTGTCAGTCCTTCCTGACACTGGGAATCCAAATAGTCGATGATCTGGCTTTGTTCTTGATTTCATCTTTCTGCTGAATATGCTTTCCTTTGGTTTGGAGACAGGCCTGGGAATTAGATCAACAACAGAACTAGCTCCAAAACTTTGCACCCATTTAATACTGACTTGAGAAATCCAACTCATCTTCTGCTGGTAAAGAAAAAACAATATTTAGATGGAATGCAATATTTACCAGCAAAGAAGATGATCGCATTAGAGCACTATGAATCAGTATTCTTGGCATTCCTTTCACAAAGAATGACCACTCTTGGTGGTATTTGGTATTGCTTAGTGGCAGAATGTTTGCTACTCAGCCAAGTTAACTATCGTATTGGCACTGGCTTCTCTCCACATAGAGGTGTCGGTATAGTTGGAATTATTATCCATTGTTAAATTAGCACCCTGGACCAGAACCAGGACCAGGACTGGGTGGGGGGGGGATGTGATACTCATCCTGACTTCAGTATTCAGCTCAGGCACAAAATTGTAGGCAGTGCCAAAAGTCTCAGTAACCAAGATAAAATTACTTTACCACAACATTTAAAAAAATAAAATTACCATTATACAAAATAATATCACATGTCTGAAGACCAGTAACAGTGTGCCATATCAGTGGAGACAAAAGGAAAATGTGTACCCCTATCTGCATAGTTTTATGAATTTTTAATAGTTAATTTTTTTTCAGATCATCAAAACTTACTTCATTTTGAATTTCAATAGTTTAGTTATACCAAAAGAAAATCATGGGAAAAAATTAGAGAATTTTAACTTAATGGTTATATGTCTATTTTATTTCAGCTTAAGTTCATTAAAAATTATTCATATTGTCATTTGGTGAAGAGAAATAGCCAAACATAGCAGTTCTCTCAACTGAAAATGAGATGAGCCAAGGAATATATTTTGCAAATGTTATTAATGAGTTTACGTCCATTAAAGCCAGGGACACATAGTTTTCTTTTTGCCACAGGCTCTGAGATGGCTGCACTCAGAACGGTCAGTACCTCTTAGTTTGCTGTGTGGTTTGACTTAGAAGCCCATCTAGAAATAATGACTGGAAAATGAGAACACAAAAGAGAAAATGAAAACACCAGGGTCATGTATCAAAATCCAGCAGCGTGTTAACCCCATCTCTTGATGAGAGGGAGAAACCAAGTGCTAATGGTCATTATGCTGCAAAGATAGCTCCTTATTTTAGTAATCACGTTCCCATCAGACCTGAGCTACAGATAACCTTCAGATAAAGGCCAATTTCCACTCCTAGCTGGTCTCAAATAGACCACAGACCATTTCCAGTAGCCATTTGTCTCTGGTTCTACATAAGTTTTGTGTACATGGGGTGACAATATGTTTAAACATCATTGAGCATCAAACAACTGATTTGCTGGTGGGATTAACCTGGCTTTAGTGGAACAGTTTAGTGAGCTTGAGCATTTGAAATTGAAGAGAGGCTCTTGCTTCAGACCAGTGGCTGTTGTAACCTGGGCATTTTCAAATCAGGGTAATTAGCTCTCAGGGGAACAGAAGTGCATTGTGTTGTGTCCTAGGGGCTCAGGATGGTAGGGAAGTGGAAGAGTACTTGGGACTATGTGTGTTCTATACCACCGTCCTTGTTGATGTCAACCTCGGTGTCTTTATTGCATCTATCTGCAGCTTGTGACAAACTTTCAACTTCAACCATGAATTTGCCAAAACAGATGGAGCCACCAATGAATAAACGCCTGTCTTCATCCACTGCGGCAATACCTTATTCTCCAGAACGAGGCAAGTGAACGCACCTCCTACAAATACAATCCTGTTTTCAGAGTGTGCTCTAAATGCGGAAGCACCAGCATGGCACTAGCAGTACATTGCAATGAGCCAGGTTGTGGCTGAACAATAGAAGAATGAATAGCATTCTTCCGGTCTGCCTAGGAATCAGTTCACCAGTGGGCAGATGTCACTCTGAAACAAATAGCTGTCCAGTTAGTGGAGCCATGTGTTTTATTAGCCAGAAAGAGCAGACCTGGTGACCCCGAGACATGTGGGAAAATAGGATATGTGAAGAAATGAGGTCTGTGGACCCTCAGGCCTGTTCATTTTTTTAGTGAAAGCAGAGCCTTGGAACTAATGCATAAACCTTTAAAGGAGAAACAGTATCTGCAGCTTTTTCAGACACTGTTTTGAGATGTGGGAAGGATGCTATATATAGGACATGTGCCAGTTTGAGAAACTAAAGAGGTATAACACCTTCTGTGTTCTTAAACACCTCTCCTAGAGGCTCAGACAAGTCACTAAATTACATTTTTCAGGGCATGGATATTAAGATAGAAACTCAATGGATATTTGAAAGCACTATTCAAGAAACAGTGGATGGTAATTTATCATATCACTCCATCATCAAAGGATGAGGGTATTTGTGACTTTGAAGAGGCCTATGTGTCTTCCTGGTTGTGTTTCATTGGCTTTCATTGCTGATGGAATTCATCTTGCAATTCCATCATTGATTCAGAGACCCTGATAGTGTCTTGAAGCTGTTCATCTTTAATGTAGTTCATGTTGAAGCACAGGAAGCAGTGAATAATCAAGAGCTGGCTCATTAGTGAGTTTGGTTCTTGCTTCCATTAATTCACTGGTTATAATTGATGCTGCCCCTTCTTTATTTTTTGCAATAGCTTAAATGTAAAGATGACAATATATTGTTGACAACTGAAATATCCACATGAGGATCATAAGCTCTCCCCAAACGATTTCTTGAAAAAGTGAATCCATTGCAATACAGTTCATTCCAAAACCATAGAAATACATTAGGGTCACTGAATTTTAGATTATGAATATTACTATCTCCATTAAAACTGCTAATTAATTTATCGATTGTTATAAAAGCTGTAAAATCTCCTGATAAAATTATTTATTAATTTAAAAATTGCTAACCAAGTAACGATTTTTCATTTTGTATGTCTCATTTCGTTTTTGCCCTTATTTACATGGAAAAGGTATCCTTTTAATTGTTATAAGACTGTGTATTTCATGATCCAGATCAGTGTATTAAGAAATATCTCTTAGTAGAGAACTTAAAACAAGTGCTTTGGACTGAGCCCTGGTGGCGTAGTGGTTGTGTGCGGGACTGCGGCCCACAGGGGTGGTGGTTCAAATCCAGCAGCAGCTCTCCAGGAGCGAGGCTGGGCCTCCTACTCCCATCAGGGGGCAGTGATGTCCACAAAAAAAGTGTTTTGTAGAAGAAATGGTTTTCTAGTGGTGGATCTATTTTGGTGTGTAACTGTTTTTTTGAGCACACATCATATCTTGGGAGGTGGGCTGATTAGAATGACACAGGTCCCCTATACTATAATAACACATTTAAGATATCCTGGCACCCCAAGAGAATCATCACTGCCCTCAAACTCTAGATGACATAATGCTTCTTTCATTTTACTGTGAGATGAACTCTAATACCCTTTACTAGATTCTCTTGAATTTATTTTCAGCATTTGCTCTATCATACAGAAGCGAATTTATGTCCTATACTTTAAAATATATTTATTTAATTTTGCTTCATGTTTTCATTTGATCCCCTCTTTCAGTTCGTCATACTCATCTTAGTCCCATGGAAACATTTCTTGTTATATAATTTTTGATAGCCACATAGGCTCTTTAGACAAGAGCAGAAGGGCACCCAGGCTCTCTGAGCAGATCAGTAACTTGGGTGAAAGAGGCCAAGCTGGTGGCACAAAGGAACACACCCGAAGAGGTGTTGATCGATCTTTGAGTGATTCCTGAATTTTTACACTTCTATTTCTAGTTTGTGACTTTGTGAAATGTCTCCAACAGTTATGGTAATAACTTTCTATCCATCAGTGGTCGACTATTACTATGCTGCTTTTAAGTGTCTTCGAGGTAAGTCAATTATTTTATGACTGAGGGTGTGTGGATGAGGAAAATCAAATCTTATTGGTGAGTCTGGAAGTCACTAGATTCTTTTTAGGGATGATTTGGCAAAGTAGCTTAGAGACTGCAGTCTCGGGAGTTTTAAGACCAGCTTTGCCAACTAGCTCTGTGACTCCATTGTCATGTGGCTAGAATGAGATAATGCATGTAAATGAGATGGCACAGTGACTGGCACAGAGTAAGAACTCAACAAATGTCCTTAGTTGCTCAAAAGTATAGCCCAGGGACCAGCATCACCTGGGAAGAGGGTAGAAACCACCAGACCTGCATTTAATTCTGAGAAACACTGGACCAGGAAAGGCCTGCCTTTATCTAAGAAGATCACATCATCATGCATAGAAGCCCAGATAACGAGGGTCATCTTTCAAGAAGAGCAGCATTATATTTACATGACGTCAGGTCTGCTTTGAGTTCTCCAAATAGTGTTTTCAGTTAGATGACATACAAACTGTTTTGTAAAAGTAGTTGGACTACTTCTGCAGAGAAGATCTACAAATGGCCAATAATCCCATAAAAAGTCAACATCATTAGTTAATGCAAATCAAAACCACAATGAGCTATCACTTTACTCCCACAAAACCCATTTCCCTTGAATCTATTCCAACTCCTAGTGTCCTATAGGACAAAGTAGAACTGCCCCCGTAAGTCTCCAAGACTTAGATACTTATGGGAGCAGATAGCATATCTTTCTCCCATGGAGTAACTGGTGGGTTCAAGTTGCCAGCCTTTCGATAGCAGCCAAACACTTAATCATTACACTCTATGGAAGAAAGTTGTGATATCTGTTCCCATAAAAATTACAGCTTTGGGCTGAGTCCCGGTGGCATAGTGGTTGTGTACGGGACTGCGGCCCACTGGGTTGGCGATTCAAATCCAGCAGCAGCTCTCCAGGAGCAAGACTGGGCCTCCCACTCCCACCAGAGGGCAGTGATGCCCACACACATTTACAGCTTTGCAAACACAATGAAGCAGTTCTGCTCTGTCCTATAGGGTTGCTAAGAATTGGAATTGACTTGATAGCAATGGTCAAAAGTGGATAAAATAAAAGAGATCGATGATTACAAATTCTGGGGAGCATGTGGAGAAAATAGAACTTTGCTAAAGTGCTCGTGAGAACGTAAAATGGATAATTCCTCTGCTGTAGAAAATAATCTGGCAGTTCCTCAAATAGTCAGCCCTAGAATTGCTATGTGACCCACCAATTCCACTTCTTCGTTACATCCTCAAGGAAAGTGAGAACATGCACTCTCACTAAAACTTGCACATGCATGGAGCAGCGCCCCCCAAAGCTCATCAGCTGACACACTGGAGAAATAAAATGCAATGTGTGCATAAGTGGCATATTATTCAACCATGAAGAGAAATGAAGTTGTGATACATGCTATGACATCAGTGAGCCTTGGAAACATTATACTAAGTCATAAAAGAGAACATATGTCTAGAATAGACAAATCCATAGAGACAGAGAGTAGATCTGTGGTTTCCAGGACTATGACTGGGGGGGAAACTGGTAGTGATGGAGTTTGTTTGGGATGTTTAAAATATTCTAGAATTAAACAGTGGCACAACCCATGAATATACTAAAAACCACTTTAAAAGGGTGAATTTAATGATATATAAATAGCTACAAAGATTAAAAACAATGGTAGGAAGTAGAGAGTGTCTCCATTTTGAGAATGAGAAATGAAGTATTCTATTTGGAGATTCCTGTATCTGCAGTGGTTTCCCTGTCAAAGTCCTGTTCAGTAAACCTGGGCCTACTTTCAGCTGCACACAGCTTGCACTGAGGCAGAAACAGATTACTGCAGATAGTCAGCTTTAGGTCAGGTTCAAGCAATTACTGCTGCTGCTGCTGCTAGAAACTATTACGTCCGTTCCAACTCATACAATGACACTGCCAACAATAGAACAAAGCACCACCTAGGCCAGCACCATCATCTCAGTCTTTTCTGTGCTTGAGCCCATCGTTGCTGGCGCCACGTCACTCCATCTCATTGAGGGTCTTCCTCTTTTTATGCGGACCTTCTAATTAGCAAGTGTTACACCCTTCTCTTGGGATTCATCCCTCTCCTATAACATGTCTAAAGCATGTGAGATTAAGTATTACCTTCTTAACTTCTAAGGAGCATTCCGACTCTTCAGGACAGATTCGTTTACTCCTTCTGGCTGTTGTTATGTGCCGCCAAGTCAGTTCCAACTTTTAGCAACCCTGTGTACAACAGCATGAAACTCTGCCTTCTGGCCGTTCATGATGCCTATAGTCAATGTTCTTCACTAACACCATCATTCATTCCTTCTTTCACTTTCCTTATTTATTGTCCAGCTCTTTATGCTTCGGAGATAATGGAAACTACCGCAGCTTGGGCACATCTTCGTGCTTAAAGCGATAGCTTTTTTTTTTTAACACTTTCAAGAGATCTTTTGCGAGAGAAATACTCAGTGTAGGTCTAAGCAATTAGGATTTGTGAATTCAGGAGTCCAAACAGTTTTTCTTCGGGCGCAGTAAATCCAGGACACTTCAGGACCATACAGCTGTGGGCCAAGGCCAAGGGACAGACAAGACTTTTCTAAGCCCTTTTTACCTTGTCAACCTTAGTATCCATATGGACCCACTCGAAAATATACACAGCAGCTGTGAAAATCATTAGCTTTCAGGGTTCAGACTTCTATCTGATTTCATTCACTGAAGATGAAATCAGATTAGTAACTAAAAACTGCTTTTTTTCAATAATATAGATTTTATTGGGGGCTCTTACAACATTTAATACATCGTTCATATTAAGCATATTTGTACACATGTTGCCACATTCATCTACATTATCTACTTGAACCCCTCCAGCATAAGCTCCTCTTCCCCTCTTTCCTCTA
>PVJH01027901.1:0-28007 GCA_004026705.1 Nesogale talazaci
TTACAGGAGGCCTTCCAAAAGTTCATGGAAATGTTCCATTCTTGTTGGATCCCATTTTTCCACAAACTTTTGGAACATCCCTCAAATTCTTCATAATTTCCCACAAGTGATTAGTAAATCAAGAATGTAATTCAAAATTTACATAGGTAGCATGCTATTCTTCTGGGGGGGAAAACAACTATGGATTTCAGTTCTGGTTATAACAAGCCAAATGATAATAATCCCATCTGAAAACAAAGAAGCATTTGTAAAAGGTATCATCAGAGGTGTTTTCCAACTTACATTGCAAAATACAAATTCACATCACTTGGAATACAGATATTCAAAGAGATTAGAGACTCATACCATTTCATAATTCAGAAATAAACCATCCAGTGAGAGAATGCACTGTGTCGATTAAGTGAAGAACAGAACGACTCAAACCCACAGTTTCTCAAGCCCATCTGAAGTCTCAACAGGTGGCATCGACCTGAGAGAAGCTGAAGACAGTGTCAGGCTGCCGAGCCATCAGAAGTCTTATCACAGCTTTGGGAGATTTAAGACATCATTTTCAAAGTTCCTCTTTCCTTGAAGATATCTGATAGAATCAAAAATATCATCTTGTTCTATTTGAACCACATCTCTATTCATGTTCTATTAAGTTAGAGTCCTTTTAAAATCAAGAGCAATTTTCATTGTCAAAAAACCTATTAGGCAATGCCAATATTTACCTTCTTGCTTTCAGAGCTGCTGCTACCAGCTGGCCAGGTAAGTTTCAATCCACACCCTGTCAGGATTGGAAATATATAAACTTGGCTCCTCCCACTAGAGCAATGAAGAAAAGGGGTGAGAAAACAAGAAAGGGGTGGCAGGTATTTCTTTCAGTAAAGTGACCCCTTTTGATTCTGTTTTAAAATACTAGAATTCACTTACAGGCCAAATAATCAAAAATCATTTAATAGTTTTTTAGGAATCCAGTAACAAATGCACTGCCAGCTCAATTAGTTTCCTTTTTTTGTTTGTTTGGTTGGTTGGTGGATTGGTTAGTTGGTTGGTTGGTCCCCCTTTTAATGTTTTTAAATCATTTTCTTGTGGGCTCGTACAACACTTATTACAATGCATACATACATCCATTGTGTCAAGCACATTTGGGCATTTGTTGCCATCATGATTCTCAGAACATTTGCTTCCTACTTGAGTCCTTGGTATCGCCTCCTCATTTTTCCCCCTTCCTCTATCCCTCCTCACGAAACCTTGATAGTTTATAAATAATTATTATTGCATTGTCATGTCTTACACTGCCCGATGTTCCCTTCACCCACTTTTATGTTGTCCCCAGGAAGGAGTGTATATGTAGATCCTTATGATCAGTTCCCCCTTTCTATCACACCCTCCCTCCACCCTCCAGGTATCTCCACTCTCACCATCTGTCCTGGATTCTCTGGGTTTCCAGTTCGTATCTGTAGCAGTATACATTTTCTGGTCTGGTCGTATTTTTAAGGTAGAATTGGGATCATGATAGTGGTGTGGGGGAGAGAGATTATTTAAGGACTAGAGGAAAGTTGTATGTTTCGTCGTTTCTACATTGCACCTTGAATGGATCTTCATCTCCTCCTGGAGAGCCTTCTATAAGGGGATGTCCAGTTAGTTGCCTACAAATGGGATTTGGGTCTCCATTCCACACTCCCCCTCATTCACAATGATATGATTTTCATTCTTTGATGCCTGATACCTGATCCCACGGACACCTCACGATCATACAAGCTGGTGTGCTTCTTCCATGTGGGCTTCCATGTTGCTCCTGGGCTAGATGGCCACTTGTTTACTTTCAGGCCTTTAAGACTTCAGGCACTATATCTTTTGATAGCTGGGCATTATCAGCTTTCTTCACCACATTTGCTTTGCAACCACTTTGACTTCAGCGATCAGGTCAGGGAGGTGAGCATCATGGAATGCCAGTTTAATAGAGCAAAGTGTTCTTGCATTGAAAGTGTACTTGAGTGGGGGCCCAACTTACTCTGTTTAACTGTTCTTTGCTATTTCAAACCAAGCTTCAGTCGGAGTCCTTATAATTATATCTATCCCACGCCTTTCAGTGCAAATTCTTGCAAGAGATACACTGAGAAACTGAAGCCAATTGCACTTCATGTGTGCACTGCTGTGGATAATCTCTTAAATATCTAAACTCTTCTACACTTTCTGTAGCTTACTACATAGGACTTGCAAAGTGTGTCGAGCTTTTTTCAAAGTTTTTGACTGACAGTCAATCAATGATACAATGTAATCGTATGCTAGAGTAACTGAATACCTAGCAGATGATCGAAATTTTCAAGATCTACAGAGAGAAAGAAGGGATGAAGGAAATACTTTGTAAACTAGAAACCAATTTTCCAGGAACCACATAACAATCAACTACGAACCAGTATCGCCAGGAAGTCTATCAGTTTGGCTTTCTGGGTCGCGGGAGCTGCTCACCTCTTTATTTCCTTAAGGGATTTTAGATTCTCAAACACCCCCTACTTGATTTGTGCACACACACATGTGAGTATGTGTGTTTATTCTGCTTCTGAAGAATCTTTTATAGGATAAATACATCTTACCACTAAAACAACAAGTTTTCAAATTAAGCCAAATAACTTCCAATGTCCCTTTCAATCTCAGCATTCTATGATCTTACTATATTGAGGGCTGTTACTACAGGACACCAAACACAGTGTCATCGAGTCTATTCTGCCTGACAGTGACCTATAGGGTGGGGTAGACCTGCCCCTGGGAGTTTCTCAGTCTGGGAATAGAAAACCTCATCTTTCTCCCTTGGAGCAGCGGGTGATTTCAAACAGCTGACCTTGCACAAACAAGAAGCATCACAGGAATTGTGGAGTTTCAGGGAATTGACTTAAGTAAGGACCTTTTGATCCTTTTGTCTTCCTTTCCTAACTTCTTGGGCTCCAATCCCACATAGAGAAAATTCAAAAGCATAGAGAAATGTAAGTATAGGTAAATTTAAAAAAAAACATTCTACACAGGTATGATATTGCTTTTATAAGAGTCCGTCCATGGTGTACAGCTAACGTGCTTAAAAGTCAACTGAAAAGTGGGACATTAAAGTTTACCAGAGGCACTTGGAAGAAAGGCCTGGCATCCTGTTTCCAACAAAACCATCACCCATTGAAAGCCCTATGGAGCATAGGTCTACCCGACTCAGAGTCCACTACACAGGCACTGTATTTTCTCTAGAACAAATATAAGCTTCTCATATGAGGGGGTACACCCCAAAACTGGATTTTTTTCCCCAAAGCAATGTAGTTATTTTTTTTTTTACAAAACAACCATACCACCTTCAAAGTGCTAGCCATTGTACTTAAAATGCTTGTCAAATCTGCGATTCCATTCTTAGAAACATTTTTCGAGCTCATCTGTTTAGATGACTGACAGCACCTCCCTCATTTTTCTCTTCACCTCTTGTACATAGTCAAATCCTTGTCCTCCCATGCCCCTCAACATTCACAGAAACAAAAAGAAGTCACCTAGAGCAAGGTGCATGAGGCAAGAGAGGCATCTCGGTTGTTGTTGTTGTTGTTGTTGTCAAAAACAAGTGCACTGAGTTGACTGTGTGAGTAGGTGCATTGTCAGGGTGGCAACACCAGCTCTCCCTCTTCCACAAACCAGGGCTTTTCTGTCATACACGGCCATGTGCAGTCTTCTCAGACCCTCTAATAGAAAACTTGATTAACAGTCTGGCCTGGTGGAACAATCTCCAAATGCATTTTCCCCCTCACACCAGAAAAACAAATGAGTGTGGTCTTGATGTTTGTTTTCACTTGAAGAACTTTTCTGGGGCGAGGTAATGATGGCGTCTTCTGCTGGCTTGATTGAAGTTTGCTTTCAGGGTCATAAGAATAGCCCCGTGTCTCCTCACCAATAATGACCTTGGGAAACTGTCTGGGTAGTTTCAGAGCTGTTCTTTCAAAGCAAAGCATCTTTCCAGTCACACACTTTTTCCTCATCAGTCAGAATCCAAGGCACAAATTTCTCAGTAACCCTTCTCATTCCCAAATCTTCCCTTAAAATATGCTGAACTGAGCTTTGGGAAAGTCCAGATAACATTTCCATCTTTTCAGTGATCCACTACTGGTCTAGCACAAGTGCACAAATTCTGTGGACATTTTCATCCATTAGGGAACTTGACAGACATCCAGAACAGGGTTTGCCATCTAATCAATACTTCACCTTGTTTGAAACAAGGAAACCACTCATACACTTGAGTTTTTCCCACAGCTGGTCTTGTAAGTTGTGTTCAACATCACAAGAGTTTCTGTGGCATTTTTTTCCCAAGCAGGACACAAACTATCACAAACACATTCTGTTCTCTTAAATTGGCATCACAAAAAAAAATGAGGTTCCAGTGAAACTGCCTTTACAAGAAAAAAAAATCACTGTGACCAGAGGGAAACTTCCCAGGCAATTCCACTGGGTGCACTAACACAGAGCAAGTTGCTTGGTGTTCACCTACTAGGGAAAATGTGTACTATAAAAAAACTCCTCTCAGAGGAGGTTTTTTCCCCCAGTTTGGGGGTGGGGAGGAAGAGAGGCTTCTCCTCATATGGCAAGAGTCTAAATGAAACAAGTTAAGATCATTTTTATAAGACAAGATGCTACGCAATAGAAATGAGCATGACTTCTCCAAGAACAGGCATAGAAAATGAGTCCACTGTGAATTTTCTTTCCTCCACTGTGATTTAAAATTGCTTGGTTTTTGTCTCTGAATGCCTCCACCATTAAAACTCCTTGTTTGTAAGTTGTGTCTGGCGCTCAGTTCTGATTTGAAAGAAGTGAAAAATGTTGACACTGCATGCTAGTTAATGTGATTGCAGCCCTGCTACAGGCTTACAGGAGGGAAGTCTTTTGCACCCAAATCAGGATGGTGTCTTCTAGGCTGCACGCCAGATCCCTGCTGACCTTGCTGACCAGCCTGGGGTTGGCTGTTGGTGTTCCCATGGCATTGGGCTTCTAGGTACCTGAACAGATTCACCATTTGGCATATTTAATTTAGGATTGCATGCTAATCAAATAGCCCAGCAATGATCAGACAACCCTAAGCCTAAAACGTGGTGGTGGTGTGGTGTGTGGTAGAGTAGGGTGGGGTGGGGTGTGATATGTGTGGTGTGGTTTGCAGGGTGGTATGGTGTGGTTATACAAGCAGAAATGATGACATCGAGCACTGACTGTAGCTCGATGCTACCTACATGAACTTGCTCAATCACTAAAGCACACTATAAGCCAGTGGATTGTGAATTGCGGCCACCCATGTGCTTCAGCGTGGAACTGGCTGATTTCCACTCATGGTGACCTCGGACATGTCAGAGAAGAACTGGGCTTCCTGGGGGGGTTTGAGAGTCGATTGAAAACAGAGTGCCAAGTCATTCTTCCAAGGATATTTGGGTACATTGGGACCTCCAGCTTTTTATTAGCAGCCAAGTGGTTTAACCATGTGCACAACGCAGGGACTCAGATCACTGAAGAAAGAATGGGAGATGATTGCACATTTACCAGGTCCCACGTACCATCAGGGAATTTGCATCCATAACCTTACTTAAGAAACTAGAGAAAGACGGCACCTCTAATATCAGTGACTTAAGGCGTCGGAGAATTGTACCAGAGACTTGTCAGGGCTTGAACTGTGTCCCTAAAAGTAGGTTAACTTGGGTGGGCCATATCCTCAATCACATCCACAATGATCCCCGGGGATAAGATCCGACAGGATAAATCAATCAGCTGCAACGCTATTAGGGTGAGATTGGATCTATTTAATCCAATCTCAGCCTGGATCTATGGAGGAGAATTTCCTGTGGAACATCTTTTACTTTGCCACAGGTAGACAAACAGAAAGAAGAACCCACTTGTGTCCAAGAAAGAAGAATCAGGAGAGGAAAGCATGTCCTTTAAACCCATAGTCCCTGTGCTGAGAACCTCCCAGAACCAGACTACACAGGGACAGAAAGCCTTCCCCTGGGTCTAGCACCCTGAATTCAGATGTCAGTCCCCTGAACTGCAGTGCAAGAATACCTTTCTGTTTGCCATGGTCGCCCACTCATGTTATCTCTGCCACAGTAGCACTAGTGAACAAAGTAGACTTGGAGGTCAGGTAGCCCAACAGAGCGTGTGTGTGTGTGTGTGTGTGTGTGTGTGTGTGTGTGTGTGTGCTGACAGTGCAATTTAAATTAAGGTTGTTTTTCTTTAAAAGGAGGGGTTCCTTTTCATCCTCCTGGTTGTGGCTCTGCTCATCCTGAGGGAGTCTGTTTACCTTTTGTTTACTGACTGTGACTTTTGAGTAATGATCATGAGGCAGATCATTCAGCACACCAGCTGGAGGACCAAACTCACCCGGGGCGGTTCTGAAGACAGGTTTGGCTCTCTGCTTCCGAGCTTTGAAACCCCAACAGATCTGGCCTGTGCTGCACACGCGGAGGGAGGGGTGTCCTCCTGAGTCTCAATTAAGTTGGCAGCAATAAGCATTATGCTCATCAAGTGGACCAGTTTTAAATTAAAACAATTATCCCTATTTGTGTTTTATCCTCCCTGTGCACCCCACCAGACAGCCTCTCACCCCAAGTTCCCATACCCTCTGCTGATGCCCTTCCAGCCCCCAGGTGGAGAGGAAGACAAGCCCAGGGGTGCCAGGCAGTCCACACTGGGCACTCTTGTTTGTCTTTCTTACTACACAACTTACAGAGCCCATGAACATGGGTCTATCTCACTTCTCCTGATCCTTGGTACATGGTTTTGAGAAACCTAAGAGGAATTTCTGCAGCCTGTCCTTCACCAATCCACCTTGACCAATACATGGGCTGGGTTGTGACAGACCTGTGTGGTTCCGAGAGTGGCAGAGCCAAGTCTAGCTAAGAGAAGTCGGAGATCAGGAACTAGGCATTGTCTTTGTGTCTCTTTTGCCTTCTCAATGGGGGCTGCTGCTCCACTAAGACCCTTCCCTGCACATGCTCACATAGTTAAGGCTATTGCTTCTGGCGTCTCATTCAGAACCGAACCAAACTTGCCCCTCTTTTCCTCTCAACCTTGTTAAGTCTCAACTAATATGATGCTCATCAAGTGGACGTCTCTTGGTTTAATTGGCAACATGAGAACAAACTGATGCCCCTGAACTTCCACCCAAACTCTGCCCGCTCTCCTGTCCCTGGTTGCCCGCTACCTTTCCTTCATCTTTGTCTGTCTCATCTCCTCCATTCCATATCCCTCTATCTCATTCTCTTTTCCCTACCCCCCTTAATAGGTATGACTATGTCTACATCAACCACTATCCATCTTAATTGCAGGGGAATTCTGTTTACCTGTAAAACTTGCCAGATATTAAACATTACCACAGACTATTGGTGCATAGTTTGTTTCAGGAAAATAGCACATCTTTTATAGGTTGTTTTTTTTGGGGGGGGGGCGTGGCTGGTGGCATGGCGGTTACTCCGTGGGCTCCTCACCCCACAGTCAGTGGCCACATCCAACTTCTCAGGAGAAAGAGGAGGTTGTCTACTCTTGTGAAGAGTTGCAGTCTCAGAAGCTCACCGGGGCAGCTCTCCCCCTCTCACTTTGAGTCAGAATCGACTCATTGGCAGTGCGTCTGATTTTCATCGTTGTATTTTGGGGGTTGGGCTGTTAGCACTTCTGAGAGCTCCGAAAATCATGGGGTTCATGGCTGTTTAAGAGCAAAATAGTGGCGTGTGATTTCCACAGAAAGGCTCTTCCCCCTATGTGTCCTTTGAAGACCTCACCTCCCTCCGTGTTCAATGAAAGGCCAGGGGTGCACCGTGACTGAGTGAAGGCCATGATTCCAGGAGCCAAGACACCAGGCAGGTACATCACAAAAGCAGACTTGACCCCTCTACAGGAGGCCTCTCCTGGATCCGTGGGATGCTGAGGGAGGGAAGGGCAATGGAGGTCAGGGATCTCCTACCCTGAGCAGCAGAGGATCGTAGCATCTAAGGGAACCTGAAACATCCTGTAATCCCTCCAATACATATAAGAGAAAGCACAACTCTCAAGGCAAGAGGAGTTTTAAGCCAGGAAAGTGTAGAGGAGAAACTGTAAATAATGAGAAAGAACATTTCAAAAATGCAAATACTTTCTAAGCCGGTCAAAAGTCCACTTAATTTTTTTTCCCTATACACTCTTTGCACGCAGTTGAGTTCACAGAAACATTGGTCATTTTGCTTCTTGCTTTCTTTATTTACTAGCTCGGCCCAAATTGTTCCCCACACTTGAAATCTCTTCATAAAAATTGCCTGCCACCATCCATGAAGTGTGTCCACAGAATCCATTTCCCTCTTAGATGAATTCTCCAGTTTATATAGAATGATGGTCTGGAAAACCTTGATAGTTAACCTGATAATCTCAGAGTGCTTCCTTGGAACAGATATGTAGGTGTGGAATCATGGGTAAAATACGCAAGTGTCTTCAAGATCTAATGCAGCACATCCAATTGCACCCCAGAGAGACACCCCCAGCCGTGGGTAGCTGGGTGAGCTTTCCCCTATGGCCTTTACTAACCAAGAACCCAGAATGTTCTTTGTTATCCAGTTGTTTCCTCCACTTTTTTACCCAACTGCTTCTGTCCTCGCCAAGGGCCCTGGGAGTGGACTACGAAGATCAGCATTCTTTCCCACTCTTCTGGCATAAATCACCGCTCTGCACAGCTTGACAAGTGACTATTAGCAAGTTCTACAATTCTTCTGAGTCCAGCTTTGGGCATCCTTCAAGTGAGTCTCTCACTGTGGGGTGGGGACAGGGTGCGACCTTTTAATTTTCCAAGTGTTCTTCAGGGAGCACCAAAGCCAAGCTAGAACCTCCCTTCCTTGCATTTTCCCCCTTGGCTCTTTCGCCCTGTTGCAACGCTAGGGCCAGTATTGATTTCGCCAGCAGTGACACACATCTGGGAATAGGATTGCAGTGGCAAAACCTAGAAAGAAGACACACCTCAAAAGCTCCATGTACCTGGGTACATGAGCACCCCAAACGGACGCCGAGGAGAAGCTGTGCGCCCTCTCCCAGAGGGCTTGCAGGACTGAATTCATTTTCATAAGAGCCTATGGCAGGCGTCGTGGCAGCAGCCAAACAGAATGACAAGACTTAGCTGTGTTGTGCTTGAAAGTGAGGGAATACGGGCCACAAGACAAACAGAAGAGCAGTCTTTGGCACCCTGCCATGCACCATCTTGTCATCCTCTTTCCCACAGCTTAGAGCCCTGCTCCCTCTCCCTTCGGAGATGACCCAACCAAACCAAACTCACTGCCATCAAGTCCATGGTGACTCAGAGAACCCCTATAGGGCAGGTTAGAACATCCCCTGTGTTTCCCAGACTGTAGCTTTACTCAAATAGAAAGTCCCAATTTTCTCCTGAGGAGTGACTGGAGGTGATTGAACTACTGACCTTCGGTTTAGCAGCCCAATCCATACCCACTATGCCACCAGGGCTCCTTTTGGAGGTGACAGTGATGTAAACCTGTGATGAGAGTAAAGCCTTGGGTGCAGGCAGGGTTTTTAGAACCGGATCCCATGTCAGGGAGAAAGGGAGCAAGACATCCATTGAAGCGTGGAAGAGTGTCTGAACGTGATATACTTGGGACCCATGTCTCTGGGGTCTGAGGAGCCACATGCCAGGTATTCCAGCCCTGCCCTGCCAAGGATAACACATTGCTTTTCTGTCTGTGGACTCAAAAGAGTTTGGGGGGAGCGCCAACCAGCTTCAGATAAATTTGAGAATTGTGGGGGTGACAGATTAACATCATCTGCTATAATTACCACTCTCGGTTCAGGTATCCAGATTCATAGGATAAGAACTATCTGGATAGCAGCATCCAAGGCTCTGGTAAGGGAACATATGGTGGGTAGTGCCCCCTCAGCCTACAGCTATGGATGGAATTGTGTCCCCTAAAAATATTTGTCAATGGACCCAAACCAGGATTATCAGTATCATGCAATTATCCTCCATTTTGTAATCTGATGTATTATCCCCCTGATTTTAAACAATTTTTCCTGCATCCCGCAGCATTTTTAAAAGTCCCAGTTTTTTGGAAAGAATGAAGGACAAGCTAGGGAACAGCAGGAAAATGGGGAGGAAATATACCCCTTCTACCCCTCCCCCCTAATCAATGGTGTCCCACTTTACCAATGTTAAAATCTGGTCACTTTACTAAATATTGGAGTCAAACACCAAAGCAAAGAGGAGTCTGAGGCAGGCGAGGTACTGGCATTCAGCAAGCATGGCCTAGCTTTGGGTCCTGGGCGTCCCAGTCCAAGTCTCTGTGCCTGTGCCAGGACAACAGCAGTGCACTTTCCCGACCAGCCTATAGGGACCCACTGCAGCCCGTCCTGGGGAAAATAACAAAACTGTCCAGACAGCGCTCGAGTTTACATACAGTGGGAAATATCCAGATAATGCTCCCCTTTATGAAATATTCTCCCAGGAAAATCTAGCAGAAATGTCTGTTTCAGACATTTTAAAATTACTAGCATTACAGGCAGAAAAAAAAAAAACCCAGGCATGGTAATGATCTTTACTCTAGTATCCGCTGTGCAAGAAAAATTAAGTTAAATAGTAGAACAAATAAAAAGAAGAAAAGAAACAGAAAGGAAAAGAAGCAGAAGCAGAAAAGCAACTATTTCATGGCACTCCTGTTGCAATAGAGGATTTCTTAAGTTGGAAGGCCAAATTTGATGCAGAACTCTTGGAAACAAAAAAGAAACAAATGAAAGAGTGGGAGCCAGCAGGAAAAAATAAACTAAGTGGGAAACGGCTATTTGAAACAGATCATAACCTCGACACGTCTGATCTCCAATTCTTGGAGGGTGCTGGAAATAAAGTGGACGTAGATGGAGGACTGGCCCATCTGCAGAAAGGTGTGACTGCCACAGCATCTGTGGCTATGCAAAAGGGTTTTGATTTTCTCACTCTTCTCTAAGAAAAATTCACTTTCGGGAGAGTATTCTTCTGATAACTTTCATCCCTGAACTTAATAAACTGACTATGAAATTAAAAAAAAACTCTGTTCGTTATTGAAGGAGCTTGGGTGAGGCTGGAGGTTAGACAGTGGACTGCTAGCGCAAAGGCCCAGGTTTCAAACGTCACCTCATGGGAGACAGAGGCAGTGACACTCACAGGAATGTAGTCTCTGAAACCCCTCTTTGAGACCCTCGAAGTCAAAGTGCACTCAACGGCAGTATCATGGCAGTAAAGAGAGATTTGCTTTTGATGATGTTAGTGAGGGAGGATTAGAGAGAGTTGGGTTAAGCAGTCGGTAAACAATCTTCAAGAATAGGCTGATTCCTGAGTCCAAATAAATAAATAAATGTAAGAAGAGAGCAGAAATCAAAAGGATCTCCTACCACAGAGAACTATTTGGGCCCAGGGTTCCTTTCTAGAAACTTCTAGACCCAGGGCGAGATTGATGGCAGGTACCTTTCTTCTCCCAGGACAGACACAGAGAAAAGACCCTGCCCTTAAGCTGGCATCCTGCATTTGGACTTCCAGTCTTCTAAATGGAATGAGAACGAACGTTCTGATTGAATTCAGACTTTCAGCCTTCTGAATAAACAGAGAAAATAGATTTCTGTTTGTGAAAGCCACCCACCTGTGTTATTTATATTATAGTAGCTCTAAAGAATTAACACATCCACTCATATTGTTGGGAAAGAGTGGCAATGTGGGGCAAGCTTTCTATTTTCGCACCTCTTATCTGATGGAGCCTTGGGAAGAGTCTGGGCTGTGGCTGCTGAGGCTGGAGGAGGACGATGACCATGAATGGAGAAGGTGGGGTGGGCCAGAAGGAGAGCTCTGTGCTGCGCTGGGCTACTTTGTGCTCTTTCTCTTAGAGAGAAGATGGCTGGTGGGCTCGATCATCCAGGAGATTCCTCAGAGTTCAAATATTGTCCCAGAAGGCAGAAGGAATGTCTCGAGGAAAACGTATTCCCACAAAGCACAATCCTACGAACTTGGACTGTTGAGGAAAGTAGAACTGTGTGTGGAGCCAATGATTGACCTCATCCATTCCAAGGAACTCCCTGATTTTAGATGGTGTGGGCCCCACAGGCACCAGTTATGTGATGCCTACCCACAAAACCACAAGAAGGGGGAAAAGGCAACTGTCAGATCACTCCAATATTTATGCCCAAAATGTAAGGGACTCACTCGGGTAATTATGGAAGCAGTCAGCCTCCTCGATCATGTGACATCAGCCTAGTCATTCAAACCTTCTGCATCTCCATTTCTTCCTCTGTAAAACCAGGAGGTAACAGAGATGCACAAAGCAGGCTCTTGATCCTGCAAGTCCTCAGGAGATATGGGCGCTGCTGTCAAATGAAGGCTAAGGTTGCAGTTTCAGGTGACAGAAGGTCAGGGAAGGTCACATGGTCCTTCTTGTCCTTCATGCAATGGAGGTCTCCACCAATTGTTTTGCCCATCAAGCAATCTCATCACTAAGAGAAATTAGATTTGCTTGTTCCGAAGCGTTTCTGAACTCTGAGCAATACAACTCACCAACTATCTGGACTTTTTCTGGAAATGCTCACCAGGTTCGTTCCTCTGTCATGTCTGCACTCTTTGGTTCATTCCAGAAAAGTATCATAAATATGTCCAACCTTCACCTTGGCTTCTTTGAGCTTCCTTTTGTCTGAGATGAGCCACCCTTTTGTGGCTGCCCATGTTTCTCACTATCTTACACACCCTCTTTCTTTCCTTGTTTTGCTTTGCTTTCTACTCTTGGTTGTAGTTTGGGGGGAAATGTATGGAGCGTGTGGGTTTTCCACAGAACAAGGGAGATGCACTGTGCTTCATAACATAGGTTGCAGGGCGTGTTACATGTGGGACAGCACGCTCCCACTTCCCCTGGACTCTGTACTTCCCTTTGCCCTTCTTACCTGCTCCTCCCTCCCTTCTGAGCTTGGTCTTTGGTCAGTTGGGAGGGGTCGTACTGAGGAGTAAAGATCTCCTTGGAAGGAGGTACTGTCTATCGGAGTGGTAAGCCTTCCCAGTGTGTTCCATCCCAGTCTGAGTGGATGGATTGCGTCTTTATCCTTCCATCATAATTCATGGTTTTTATGGACTCTGAACTTAATTTTCTTTACCCTTCTGAATCATAATCCCCTTAAAGGTCTTAGAGCAAAGGATAGTAGATACCATCGTTTTTTCTTCGAATGTGCCTTGGAAGACCTGTGATAAAACATTTCAATTATCCCTGTGTTCCTGACCCTTGAACCCTAACGTCCCTCTATTCCTTTATTACCAACTCATTTTTTCCAATTGGTTTGATCTGCAAACAGAGTATCAGTCCCCTTTCCAATTCATGTGTGCAATGTAAAAGCATTAAGTTAGTTATGTCCTAGTAATGATAGCACAAATATTTTTCCTTTAAATTGTATGGCTCTGCTTGATGCAATTGAAATATGGAATGATATACTGTATGTATTAAGTCCCAACCAATAATTGTTTTCCTATATAAAACTTATCTATCAGAGAGATTAATTTATCTCCAAGGTCAATTTAAAATATATATGTGTGTGTTAGTGGTCCTGCCACTGGTGTTAAAAACAATTCTTTCCCCCAATGTACAGTCTTGGTATCCTTGTCAAAATTAATGACTGAAGATAAAATTAAGTTATCAGGGACCTCATTCAAATTAGATCAATCGTTAATATCCATGGAAGCAACAGTCAATAAGTCAAATGATGGATAGCATTGGGAAGTCTCCTGCAAAAGACCTCTTTAAAGTTTGTGAAGACATAGATGTCATTTTGATGATTGGAGGTGTCTGATTTAGATGATCTCTTCAAAGAACACACATGCATGTGCAAGTTACGCAATGAATGAAAGCATGAATGTATGTTTTTGAACCATGATGTTGGTGAGGGCTGTTGAATAGACCATGGACTGCTGTGGAGGCCAGAGAAAGAAATTAGTCTTGGAAGAAAGGAAGAAAGGCAAAATTCCAATTAGCTGACTTTGGACATGCCACTGGGAAAGACAATCTCTAGAAAAGGGCATCATGATAAAGAGTCCAGGGAAACAGGAGAACACCTCAAAGAGGTGAGTGAACACAACAGTCACCAACGGACCAAGATGACTCCTGGCCAGAAAGGCGATGCAGGACCAGGCAGCATCTTGTTCTGTGAAGTCAAAGATATACATCAATGGTAACCAATGGCATGGCAACAACCACCAAAATGAAACGTTAAATATAAATGAACACATGTGATCCATCTTCACTGATTTTTTTTTAAACTGCATACAAGGGCGTTTCCAAATGGTGCAGTCCAGATAATGGTATAGCTTGTTCACTTGTAGTTCCTCATCCTGAAAAACCAGAGTTTTGCTGATTCATTTTCATTTCCCATACTTACAAAGACAACTTCTTGGGCAGAGAATATTCATAGAATGTATCCACTGTCTTAAAGAATTTAGAAATATGGGTGTAGGACTTAGTCAACCAAGCTATTGTTAAAGTGTTAAATTGTTCCAGCTCTATCATTACTCATGTTATGTCATCAACAACCAATCCTCTTGAAATAGGGGCAGGTCTGTTGTGCCTTGCTATTCTTATTCACCTTGGGCCACACCTGAATACCACTCCACTGCTTGCTTGGTTGGTGAAAACAGGGAACAGAGTGCCCTGGCCGAGCAGGCACAGCACAAGTCACAAGGGGCACATGGGTGAGCACACCCATGGAAGGGCCATGCGCCTTTATTTATTAGTTAGCTTCTATGTGCAGCTGAGCGAGTGGAAAACACCATGGCTTCATGGCTTGGGTCAGGCACACCTTAGTTTTCAATAAGACATATTTGCTCTTTAATCCTTTTCAGAAGGAAAATTTGGGCAGCAGATTTGCCCATTGCAATGGTTCTTTTGATTTCTTGGCCCGCTGCTTCCATGAGCAATGATTGTAGATTCAAATAAAACGAAATCCATGAGAACTTCTGTCTTTACTTCATGGATCATGTCCATGGGTTCCGTGGCGATCCCCTCTCAGAAGCATGCTGGGTCTGACCTGGATAAAGCTAAAATATTGGTAGATTGCAAATATTGACCATGCCAACATTAAAGCCTTATTATGAGATTTGAGTGAAATGAGGGTATATATTGTGTGTCCCACAAAATACCTGACACATGGGAAGCTCTCAAAAGATCCTATCTCATAACACTGTCAATTTTGATGATTTGCCAAAAAATAATAAAAATTTGAATCTCCCCCTTGCTTTCATTTACATTTCTTTTATTAGTTTCATGTTAAACATCTGTTCATGGTTTATTTGTTTTTAAGTTATCATTAATTAGAAGCTAATATATAGGATATCATCCCACAGTTCAGTCACATCAAGAAGAATTTTACAATTATTACCACAGTTTCCAAACATTCTTTTTATTTCTGGACTCCTTGATATCATCTCTCTTTTACCCCACCACCACCATTGCATCTCCCTCCCCCCAAGCCCCTTATTCTTATTCAACTTGCTGTCCCAATAGATTCATCAATCCTGGGGTTCCTATAATGAAGCACAGAAAAGCAACACAAATATAACACAACATGACGAGGGTGACCTCCAATGACACAACACCTCTAAGATGTATCCTAATATGAACAAACAAAAAGAAAAACCAAACAAAGGTACCGAAAATGTTTAAAACGAGATCAGCATCCATCAGAGAGTGAATAAACTGACAATCTTTTAACTGTTCAAGTCATATGTATGCCTTTGATCTTTGATAGCCATCTCTCCAGTGCACTCTGTTTAGTAACCACTTTCCCCCCATCTCTCAGCTTTGGATAGAGAGAGATCCCTGGAAACTGATTTCCTATGTGGTTCCCACACATGAATCTTGGGCTCCCACTGTCATCTCTCGCCTTCTGCAAACTGGATTCTCTCCATTTAGGCTCTGATACTGATCCCTTCTTTGGCTTTGGATTATCTGATTTACAACACTTCGGTGATTGGTGGTGGCGTGCTTCTTCCAAGTGGGTTTAGGGGCCATCTCACTTAGATGGCTGCTGGTTTGGAGACAAGCACGTGTTCATGTTTACTGGAGTTTGTGCTTTAGTTCTTCTCATGGCAATGCCTCTCTGTCTCTATCATTCACTTTTAAAAACCGAGTTATTTTATTTTGCTTGGTCATAAGGTAGTGTGAATGAGCCCACATTTGAATTTCAATTTCCGAATAAGGTTGAGTGTAGGCACACACCTTCCTGAGCCACTCCATGATAATAACAAGAGAAGCCACAAAGAGCGAAAGGGGAGTGTGACCACACCTGAAGAAGCAAAGTCAAAGACCACCTGCAAAGACTTAGAGAAACACAATCTTAAAATATGAATGAGCACAAATTCCTAGCCTTCTGCTGGTTGGATTTTTCTTCTCCATTCTTTTCTGCCAGGAGAAAGAGAGAAAAATAACCATTTATAAATTTAAAATTCTTTCTATGGTCCATCAGATTTAAGCCCGAGAACACAAGTGCACACCAAAATCACAGAGTCTAGTTGGTCCATCCTGGCCAATCGCATATTTGTTCACACGTGCTCTGAGAGTGAAATAATTTGGTGTGGAGTGCAGAACTTGGAAAATCTGGGCTCTTGTGGAATTGAAGAAGTCAGTGGTAGTAAGCAAATGTGATAGAAAACAGAAGGCAGCAAGGACTTAGTGCAACAGCTCCAGGATCTCTTCAGGTGTGAAAGGAATCCTGCAGATGCACTGATTAAGCATTTGCTGCCAAGTGACAGTTGGTGTGACCCAGCCAGCAGATCTACAAAAGGAAGATGTGGCACTGCCCCGCTGTGGAAACCCCGTGGCGTCAGGTCTGTTCTGTCTTATAGGCTACTGTTGAGTCAACTCAACAGTATTAGGTGAATTTTCTTTCTCCAGATCTCCATAGATATTCTGTTTTTCCATAAGTGACCACCTTTAAAAAAGTAACTAGGTATTGATTCCTATTGATTTTATCTTGCCTTTTGTTGAAAAAAAAATTATTGTAAATTGGGTGAAAGGTTTGCATTCCGGGTCATTGATTTTGGTATTCAATGCTTTCAACTACTTTATCAGCTATCCCCAATAGCTTACCCTCATTCACCTCTTTGGACTTCTTGTCTTCCTCTTGTGGATGGCTTTCTTCCCCTTCGCCCAAGTTAATAACTGTCAACCCTCGGAACAATGGCTTCACCTTCCCTCCCTCACCTCCCCATCCTATTGTTGTTTTCATTCTTCTTTATTACAGTGGTCTCATATAGTATTTGTTCTTCTGTGATTGACTAACTTCTCTCAGCATAACGTTATTCAGATGGCATCCAAGCCACGTGGTGCTTTGTGGTCTCCTCACTGTTTATTAGAGATGCATAATGTCTCCTTGTGTGTGTATATGCTAAAATGTCTTAAGCCGTTCCTCTGCCAATAGGCATTGAGGTGGTTGCATCTTCTTACTATCCAAACAACTAACAAACACGGGAAGAAATGCTCACAATCGCTAGCCATCTGGGAGATCCAAATCAGAGTAGCCCTGAGACACTACCTTACACCAACAATGGTGGCCCAATTGGGAAAAAAAATGCTGAGGTGTCCAGGGAGAGGCTTATGTGGCTGTCATGTAGAGAGGGCACTGGTGGGACTAGAAATAGAGACAACTGGGGGGAGCGGGGAAGGAGGAGAAAATGAAGAGCTGATACCCAGGGTTCAAGTAGAAAGCAAATGTTTTAAGAATGATAATGGCAACAAATGCACAAACGGGCTCAACACGATGGATGGATGGATGGATAGATGGATGGATGGATGGATGGATGGATGGATGGATGGATGGATAGGTGGATGGATGGATTGTGAAATGTTGTATGAGCGCCCAATAAAATGATTACTTAAAAGAAAAAATAGAGAGTGAGATCAAACCAATGTGGAAAGCAATCTAGCACTACATTAAACAAGTGAGAATAGAAATTCCATACAATCCAGCAATCCCTCTACTAGGCTAAAGATCAAACTTGCTGCCCTGGAGTCAATGGTGACTCATTGTGACCTTCTAGAAGAGGATACAATTTAACTCTTAAATTCCATTCCACAAGGAATGGCTGACAGTGGTTTAGCTGTCAGCCGCTGAACAAGTAAAAGCCATCATGCAGACACATGCACACTCTTGTTCATCACAGCGTTGTTCTCAATAGCAAGGAGGCTGGAGACAACCTAAGTGTACACTTGTTTTGATGGCAGTGGAAGCCCTGAGCTCCTACACACCCATTCACCTTCCTACAAAAATGCTCCACAGGCCACATGGTTCTTCAGTGAGTGTCACCTCCTTTTACAGTGATTCTCTTGGTTACAGAAAAATGATGAGCTTTTTTGAGAGGGGTGAACTCATCATCATTTTCCAAATAACCTTTGGAAATAAAATGCTTGGAAATGTATTCTTTCACATCCTTATTTCAACAAGTGGGAACCTGATACCACACAGATGAGAGGGCAACAGAGTGACCCACCAGAAACTGCCCTGAGCGGCTCATCTTTAAAACGAATTTTTTGACATAGAAGTGCCAATAAGCTGGAACTTGACTGTTTCTCTTGGGAGAAAACACTGAGTGAGGAATGCATATAGCCTCCAATCCTACAAAGACCACTAAGATCCGGTCACCATATTTTGAGAGAAAAAGCATTAGAATTTTCCCTAGGAAGATAAATCTGGGCTAGAATGGTGAGACGCAGTGAAAAGATATCAGATAAGCAATAAAAAAATTACCCGGGGATGCCCTCAAAGTCAGTGTCAGAATTATATTGAAGGTAAAACTCATATCGTGGGAAAACTTGTTAAATCCTGAGAGTCAAGAAGAGCCTGGCAAAGCATCTCCATCACAGGACATCCTCAAAGGATCCTGTTGAAGGTGCTCGAAAAGAAGCCACTGATTGGGTGTCTAAGGAGATCCCATCTGCTGACTTTACCCACCCACTACCCTCTGCCATAGAGTCAATTGTAGCTCCTTATGACCCTATCTGTGGGGCAGAACTCCCTCTGGGGTTCCTGAGGCTGTGAAATGATGGAAGCAGCCACATCTTTCTCCAACAGAGTGGCCAGTGGGTTTGAACCACCAGCTGATGTTCATTTAGCTGGCCATCACTCAACCCACAGCACCATCAAACCGGAGGAAACCCCATCCATGGTCACTGAGCCAATTCTGACTCATAGCACCTTGCACAGGGGATTCCAAGACCGTCTATCTCTACGGAAGCAGCCAGCCTCGCCTTTTCCTCTCTGAATCTTTGGATTGGGTCTTGTTCTTTAGGTACTAAGGATGTGGGTGACATCGTGCTACTCTGAGAATACAGGTGCAGAATTTTTCAATGAGGCCCATGAGTGTGCGAGCAGAGCATCGGCTGAAAGGATCGCCCAGTGGAGGTGTGGGCTCGAACCTGTGAGAAGCGACCCCAGCCTGTGTGAGAAGGATGCCAAACTCCGAAGGCCTCACACCTCCTGAGGAGCTCAGGGTCTCTCAAGATGGCTCACCTCACAGATTCACCTCTACATTCAGGGCCCTGAAGAGTGTTGCAGAATCCCACCCATTCAGCCAGGACTCTCTTTGACAAAACACATAGGACAGGAGCCTCCAGTGGTGCAACAGTCAACACTTCTGGCCACTAGCCAAGCAGAAGGTCACAGGCTTGGGGCCACCCAGAGTTGCATCAGAAAAGAGGCAGAGAATCTACTCCCAGAGAAGCAAACCACTGAAAATCTCACAGAGCACAGATCTGCCCTGACACCCATGGGGTCGTCAGGATTCAGAGTCAACTCCACAGCACCTGCTTACAGCACAGTCCATCATGTCAAGAGGCCATCATATTTTAGACCGATAAAGATGCACCAAAGAAAAAACAAATCCCTAGCTTCCCATTATGAAGAGTTCTCATAGGTCTATCTTGATTTTTTAACCCTACCCTGTTACAGAGCCCTGGGTCAAAGTGGTTACAAGTTGGACTTCGATCTACATGGTGAGCCGTTCGAACCACCAGCAGTTCTTGGGAGAAAGCCTGGGCTTCCTACTCCCGTCAACAGTTGAAGTCTCAGAAACCGACAGCGACTGCTGTGAGTCAGCATGGACTCCACAGCAGAGGGCCTGAACCCTTGTAGATGTATCCCTTTGGCCGTGGAAGTTCAAGAGTTGCGAGGTTGTGGAGGCACTGGAAGGGGAAGTGGGAGGGTGCCAAAGCTAGAAGTATCTCACCACAGATGGAGCTGTGCAAATGAACGTCTCGAACCCCACCTCTGATTCAACAGGGAGGAAGAGCATTATCCATGACAGCCATGAGATCTGGATGCTTAGGTTTGAAAGGAATGAGCGGGAGGCCTCTGTCCCATCATCTGCAAGTGGAGACATTGGATCAAGAGTCCTGTGAGACTCCTCTCAGCTCTGATGTTCCATAACTTCATGCACAGTGTGGGGGACAATGAAGTGCCATGCTGGTTCACGTGAGAGCTGAATGGGAGAACAACTGGATTGACTGGTCAGATCATATCAATGTGATGGAAAGACTTCATTAAGTGCCATATTCATGATTCAGCTTTCCTACACACCCCTCACCTGCAGAGCTTAAAGTGCAGATCGTACATTTAATAAACATGTACTGGGAGTGCACTGAATACCAGTATAATTTATGCCCTATGGAGATCTCTTCCTCCCCCCTTCACTTCTTTTTTTCTTTCAATCTCAGAAAAGTGGAAGAAAAGCGTACAAACGCCTATGAGCTGCTGAACCCTAAGAATGGTTTGCTGTTGAGGTCATAGTGAGTTTCCTTAATTTTCGAATTCTCCTCATTCGTACACATCATGTAAAAGCCAGACTTTGTTTCCCCTGATTTGTGGACACACACTAAGAGGTTGAACAGTATTGATCGCAATAATAGCAGTCCTTTAGTCATCTCTTCAACTTCAAGGTTTGAGGATCTTTACAGATACCATGGAGACAATCTCCTTAATCCTAAACAACCTTGGTCTTGAGGGTAAGTACAGGGCGGGGTGAAAGACAAAACTGTGGAGTAGGCAAACTTTGCCCAAGGTTCCCATCTCCAACTCCAAAATCATCGCCACTCCTACAGACACCCAGCCCAGGCTCCACCATGCCACGCGCCCTCCCTTAAACAGCATGTTTGTGCTGGATCCCAAACCCCCAGCATTTATATCCCAATCAGCAACTTACTTTCCACTATTGTCTTTTAGGTGCGGGCTAGTTTCCACCACCCTCCACCTCGCCCCAAAAAGTGTGTGTCAAGCAGAATGTTTCCTACAGGGTCTTCTCTAGACACCTCTTAATTCAATGGCCAATCGTTAGCATGATCAAGCCGTGTGGACATCAGGGTCTTGGTAAGCTTGTAAGTAGGAAACTGGAGATAAGCAATCCATGAGTTTCCTGAGCCCTGACTTCTGCCTGAGCCTTGTCTCTGTGTCAGGTGTCTGCCTTCTCAGGGATGCTGCAGAGATGGTTCAGTAAAATGTTAAGACATGGTGTCGGGAAGGGGGCGGGGCGGCGGCGTGGCACAGTCTACACCAGAGCGCTGGTGGTCTGGAGAATCCCCTGATGGGCTCATATTAATGACTAACTTTTCCAACCAATGGGGATGATGTTGCCTCACAGTATGCACAGCTCCGTTTCTAAATCCTACCCGCTGAAGTTTCTCAAACCAGGCCGGCTCTAAATGCAGCTCTAGAGGCTTCCACGTCCCCGAGTCAGATGACCCCCAACCACTATTAAATAGCAACTTTTTCTCCTGTTCTGTGGATATAGACATTAACTGTTTACGTGTAGATTTTATGGGATTTTTTTTCCTTAAACTTTAGGGTTTCTTGTGGGTTTTCTTTATTAGATACAGGTAGAATGTGGATTTTAATTTAATGGGAAGCAAAAAGAAGGCTCAATGATCTGTTAAATAGCTACAACAATATTTGTTGAATATCACCGGGCCCTAAGCTAGGTACGGTCACACCTGCCAGCCCTGTGTAAGGCAGAAACCTGCCAGAGAAGGAAAACTCAACTGTTCTCCGCAGAAAGGAGAGAGCGGCGAGTGCTGAGATTGCCCCTTGTCAAAAGAGGAAGACTCCTGAGACACAGGGAAACAAGGCAGTGACATTGAGCGCCTGCTCTCCCGGGTTTCACTCTACATTAGTTTCCATAGCCCTTGGTGGCAGGTCATCCTTGCTGTCCCTGCTGCTGCTGCTGTAATCACTGTTGGTGTGCTCTTATTTGAGTGGTGGGCTGATTCTGGTGCTGTGGGGCTTAGAGATTAGAGAAACTCAAGGAGCCTAACTGACTTTCACAAGCACTCCCAGCCCAGATGATGTTGTGCTGAGTTGTGTCCATGGTCCATGCTGAGCAATCCCATGTGACAGAGGGGAAGAGTCCCACAGCTGTGCTCTTGGTGAGAGCAGACCACCAGGTCTCTTTCTTGTGGGGTGGAAGGCTGAATTCAAAGGACCAACCTTTCGGTTAGCAGCCAAGAGTGTAATCACAACTGGAGATGCTGTTGTTGGGTGCTGTTGAGTCAGTCCTGACTCAGAACACCCCGATGGGCAGCAGAAGGAACCCCGGCCCTGTCTCCTACCTGACACCCACACTATTGTGGCTGTGGTCGAATCCTTTACTGGGGTCCCTGTGTCCATCCAGCTCACTGACCCTCCGCTTTACCAAGAGTGATGTCCGTCTCTAAGAAGCCCTGGTGAGTCTGTGGAGCAGTCATTAGGGGACTAACCATCAGGTCAAAGATTCCAACCCAGCAGCCACCCATCGCAGAAGAATCATGAAGCTGACTCTCTCGAGGAGATTCTGTCTCAGAGTCACAATCTACTCTAGGGGCTCTATGAGTCAGACAGAATCAACCCGGTGGTGGTGGGTTGGTCCAGGCACTGGTCTGTTCTGATACCAAAAACACAAGGGAGTCCTACCATTCTTGCTTCCATGAAGCATTCTAGTGACGTTTCCTCCCAGACAAATCGGGTTGTTCTTCCAACAGTGCATAGGTCGCTCAACCTTCTCTGTCAGCACTGCCCTTCAAATGCAACCAGTCTTCTCCTGTCTTCCAGTCTTCAGAGGTCCCTGTGAGACCACTGAAAATCCCACGGCTTCAGTCAAGCTCAACATTAGATGTGTGATGGATCCTGTTTTCCTTTCTCTGGAATCTGTTGTGCTATAAAAAAATAGCTCTATTTTCCATGAATAATAATAAAAAGTCATTTGAATTTCAGATTAAAAAGTCGTATGGTCCATCCCAGCCCAGTCAGATGACCTGTGGATGCCACCTCTATTGGTTGGCAGCATTATCTGTGATGTCTGTACACATTATTAGTTCATGCTCTGAATGTAAGGAAGCCACTGGCAAGTCAAGCTCCCAGGTTCCCAGCATCTAGCATGAGAAAAAGAAAGAAAAGACAGGAGGGGGCACCCTTCATATGTGTGTGCATGATGGGCTAGGGATCATCTGGAATATTTGGCACTGGCCCCAATCCAGGTTGCCACCCATGTCAGGCCTCTACACATCTGGGCAAACACAGTGTCCTTTCAAGGCACATGTTGGTAATTAAAGGTTTTAGTCTATAATGCCTTGTGGAATACCAACGAGGTTAAAGAAGTACTATTTCTTCTTGCTGCACAGCATGCACTGGAGTATGGATTCCATTGCTAGCAGGAAAGAGGGCGGGGGTGGGGGGGTGGGGAAAGCAAGTTCACACAGCAGTGCCTGGCATTGAGCAGCATTGAGTAGCTGATGAGCAAAATGTTTATTCAACTCGAACCTAAGTTGCTCACCTGTTCAGCATCTTCCACCCCCAAAAGGATTTCCCAATCATCCTCCCCCTCTCTAGCCCACTCTTCCCACTTAAAGAGACTGTTCTACTTATCGCTGTTCTAATTACCTGTGGAGATACTTTGCTTAATTATACAGTTGTCTCTGGTAAGGACCTAAGTCTGGGAGGGGATCTCAGTTAGGTAATCTGTGGGGATTTGATAAGTACAAAAAAGACTTGCTGACTAGTGATATTGCCTGATCCAGCTTGCCACATGGCCTGAGGGTCAGATCTCTGATGGCCTGTCGCCTTCTTCATTCTTGAAAGCCAGACATGGAACTGGCCAGAAAAGGGTTCTCATGCCCCACCAGCAGCTGGTGGACTTGCTCAGACCCCAGGGCCCAACTCTTTGCTCCTAGAACTTTCCCTGCAAAATCTTTAAGGTACACAGAGAACACAAATGCGGGACCATCTCCATCCTGTAGGTGATAAGACATACTTGGATGAAGCCATGTAAGAGCACTATCAAATTTTCCACAAATTTGGTTCTGATGGAAGACCCCAAGGTTGAAGAAAATCAGAGAGTTGCTGTGATGTCACCTCCTCAGGGGGCCCAGACAGTGAGCTTTCAGAAGTAGATCACCAGGCCTTTCTCCATAGGCACCTCTGAGTGGACTTGAACTTTCAACTTGAGGCATTCACAGCCGAGTGTGTACACCCTTTGCACTACACAAGGTGATTAAAGGGATGCCACTCCTCTTGCACTACAAAGTGGAAGCAAGCCCAGAATGCAAGGAAGGAGGCTTGTCCTCGCTGGCAGGGCTGAGCTGCGGTGGGTTGGGAGGAAGGATGCTCCAGACCTGGTCCTCATGGGTCATTCTGAGTGTGTGTGTGTGTGTGTGTGTGTGTGTGTGTGTGTGTGTGTAACCAGGCAGCAACAAGCCGTGGGGGGCGCAGAGTGACCACATCTGTGATGGAGGCTCATTGGATCATTGACAATGAGAGTGGGGAACAGACAGCACCCAGCCTGCCTGAAGTGTCCCAACATCACCCCCCCCCCCCAGCCCCAGTCAGCAATAGTGACATCGGCCTTGATCACCAAGGAGCTACCTGATGGACAGGGCCGGTTCCTGACATGGAAGGACTGGGTTCGGCGACCAACATCAGGTCCCCGGGTCCCTTGGCATGGATAAAGTGTTGAAAGTCCAAGGCGGAACAGCTGGCTCTTGGCTTTCATTTAATAAGGATGGAGACTCGACTTTCATTTAACAAGGATGGAGACTCCTCTGCCGACTAAGGTGCATTGTCCATAAGCTAAGGTGCTGGGAATGACAGCTCTGAAATGTCTCATTCATACATCAAATAAAAGGACCGGTGACTGAGTGCCATAGTAAGATAAAGATGCCTCATTTAGTGTCCCAAACTGATGAATTAAGATATCTGGTTCTGAATGATAACATAATTTTATGTTTCAATAGGCATAATTCACGGATTTATTCTTGTCCACCCACTGCAGCTCTCCCTACAAAAACACACACTCATACACTCACACTCATACTCAATATTCATATGCGCTCACTTGTATTCATTCACACATACTCAAATATACATATGTTCACTTTCATACATACACTAAAACAAAAACACACTCCACACACAAGCATACATTCACTCACACTAGCATGCCCACACTCCCTTATACATATTCACATTCATATATACATGCAAATGCATGAACATTGATACATGTTCACAAACATTCTCATATACACACATTCATACACCTATTCTCTCTCTCTCTCTCTCTCTCTCACACACACACACACACACACACCAATCTACCCCTTTGTGGCATGATCCTTGGCTGACTGTTGATTCTTGGGGAGAATATTGCAGTCAACAAGGTTAGGTTGGAGAACTGGCAATGGGACCAGTAGAAAACTGTCACTAGTTCAAACTCAACCCAGAACTCCACTGCTTTGCTCAGCGCTGGCTCCAGCTTGGTCTCAGAGCGCCTCCTGTGCTGACATGGAAACCCTTGGAGCGTTTGTTGGTTTCACCCACTCCCATCATCATGGGCATTCAGCCCCCGGGGCCTCCCTCTGCCAGTCTGCCTGTGTCTCTGCCCTGGTCTCCGGTCTTCCTCCCACTGCCCTGGCTTACGCCCCTGGACTCTAGTCCTCCAGCAGGGCTAGTCCATGTCCTGTCAAGTCTCCCGCTTTGCCTGTCTCCTCCTTTATCCTGGGCTCCTTTGCAAATGCAAGCCTCCCCACCTCTCTCAAGCTGGACCTGACTCCCAGGCCCTGTGTCAGAGTAGATTTGAAAAATTCACTGCCTGCCACAAGCTGCTTTGTCAGAAGCAGATCGCAAGGCCTTTCTTCCTAGGAGCTTCTGGGTGGGCTCTGACCTCCATCCTTTCTTAATGTCGAACTCAGGAGCCACCTGTGTCCTGGACACCCCGATAGCTTCCAGGAGCAGGCTAGCCGGGCCTTCCTCCCTCGGAGGCCGCCTCTGCTCCCCTCCCCCCTCACTGCCATCCCCACACTACACACAAGCCTCCAGCGGCGGGGCATGCACGCTTGCCCTGTTCTCCTGCCAGGAATAGCTCCTACCGCACCGGTGCCCTGCCACAGAGGCCTGACATCACATCGCCTTGAGTGGGGGGAGGGAAGAGGCCGCTGGAGTCACTCACCTGCAGGCACCTGTGCCCTGAGCTGGCTCCACTGCCCAGATCTCTGGAAGACGAGGCCACGCCCTGCGGAGCCTGCCCAGAGTCTCTCTGAGACCCGAGCTGAGCGGGTAACTTTCTGGGAGGCAGAAGGTCCCCAGGCCTCAGGCACATCTTGAGAGCATAGTGAACCTCTCCTAGAAACAGGCAGACACCTCTCCTAAGAAGTGGTTTCGAGTCAAAATCAACTTAAAGTCAGAAGTTTGGTTTGTGTGTGTGTGTGTGTACATATATCTGCATATATTATGTGCGCATATGTGTGTTATATATTGTGTGTGCATATATGTGTGTATATGTGTGTATGTGTATATGTGTGTATATATATGTGAGGGGTACCCAAAACACATGGAATTTTTTTGTCAAAGCTAGTTTTTTTGGGGGGAGTATCACTGCCCTCTGGTGGGAGTGGGAGGCCCAGCATTGCTCCTGGAGAGTTGCTGCTGTATTTGAACCGCCGGCTCTGTGGGCCGCAGTCCCACACACAACCACTACACCACTGGGGCTCAGCTTCAAAGCTATGTTTTTATTTATTTATTTATTTTTTAAAAACAACCTTATCATCTTCAAAGTACTCTCCATTACACTTAATACATTTTTCAAATCTGTGATTTCATTCTGGGAAACATTTTTCAAACCCATCTGCTGAAATGGCTGGCAGCACCTCCTTCATTCTGTTTTGTTTTTTCTTCACCTATTCTATGTTATCAAATTGCTGTCCTTTCATGTCCCTCTTCATTGTAGGAAACAAAAAGAAGTCACTCAGCGTAAGGTCAGGTGAGTAAGGTGTATGGAGTGGGAGAGGGTTGCTGTTTTTTTGCCCAAATCAGGCACACTGAGATGGCAGCCTGAGCAGGTACCTTGTTGTGGTGGCAAAACCAGTCGTCTGCCACAAATCAGCCTTTTTTTTTTTTTTGTCGCACCCTGTTGCACAATCTCTTGATAACATCTAAATAGAAAGTTTGGTGAACAGTCTGACCTGATGGAACAAACTCCTAATGCACTACGAGTAGGCATTTGCGTCCATGTGGGAAGTTGAGAACATCCACAGTGAGGTTTGTCAACAATCGACATTCCACCACCTTTTCTGAAAAGAGAAAATCCCATGCAGGACAGGGAGCAGCTGGCGTCTGTCACAGTAGCCCTGTGTGGCCCCAGGAGGTCCGGATCCGGAGGGCAGAGACCTCATTGAGTCTGGAAGCTAATGGGAGCTCCTGCTGGGTTGCGTGGGGTGAAGGCGGGGAAACTGCCGTGGGGCGTGAAGAGAGCCCACATTGGACGGCACGTGGACAGCTTGGGGAGGGGCAAGGAGAGGAGGCAGGCAAAGAGGAGCAAGGGAGGGGGGCAGTGGGTTCTCTTTGGGTTCCTGCATTGGGGGTGTTGTGGATCCCACATTGCTAACAACAAGGTCAGCGACTCAAACCCAGCAGCCACTGCGAGGGGCAAAGATGAGGCTGCCTGCTCGTATACAGATGGAGGCCCTGGAATCTGCATGGAGCACTGAGTCCTGTGGGGT
>PVJH01027902.1:0-28041 GCA_004026705.1 Nesogale talazaci
TTATTTTCCTTGCTATTTCACAAATGTCATTGTGCTACTGTTATGAATCGTGATGTAAAGATCTGATATGCAGGATATATTAGGCGATCCCTGTGAAAGGGTTGTTTGACCTTAAAAGGGATCGCAACCCACAGGTTGAGAACTACTGCACTACACTAAAGCAGGCTTCCACATTTTTCAGTAGAGACAGTGGGATTAAGCTTGCCCTAGGACTACCTATGCCTAAAGGCCACCCTTGTACTTTTAAAGGCTGCCAGGCAGCTGTTTTAAGGCTTAAACTACCCCCAACTGTTTGTTTCATATTTTCAGCCTAATTGACAATGTGGACCATTTCAAAAACCGTGGGAATGAGGATGCATGTGGCGGAAGTGGCCACACCAGCGGTCAAACCTCATGATCTGTTGTCCGCGTGCCTCTCTGATAGTTTCTGTAGAAACCTGCTGGGCCAGGTGACCTCTTGTAGTGGTTTTTAGCTGTTCTAATGAAGGACTTTGTGCCGTGGCGGCCTTACAACAACGGCCCACTTAGGGGACGCTTTGTGGACTCGTAAGAACGTCCCTTAGAGAACTTCGCTCGGAGATGAGGGTGTCCCTGCAAACCCGTTAAGCTGGTGCATATCCATATTCTGTCTGGAGAGACTGTCCTCCAACAGGTGAGTGCCATGGACCCGGGAAGGACCCACATGAACAGGCTTGCCCTTTGGAGCAGGGGAAGGAGGGACGTTTGAGGCAGTGGCACGGGTGGTCTTGGTCATGGATTGCATGTGTGTAGCGGATACACGCGGCACAGGGAAGCCCGAAGCAGAATTGGTGCCTTTGCAAGATGGTGCCGGCCCAGAGCACTGACTGTGCCCCGGAGTGCCAGAGGAAGGCTCGCAACTGTCCAGGTAGAAGTATGGCAGGAATGGTCCCGAGCAAGGAGGGTAGCGAGGTGTCCTCGCCTGTGTTCTTTTGTCAGGCTTTAGTGACCTCCGTTGACCTTGGCTGAGGGGTCCCAGTTCCCCGGGCTGCCCTTGCCACCGAGCAGGGTGTTCGAGAGCCAGTGGGACCCTCCTCGCAGCGCTCACCTGTGCAGGCTCGTTCCCGACAGAACGGTGCCAGTAGCCAGGGAGTAGACACGACGTATATACATATGTATGTACGTACGGTGACGTCAGGTGGAGTTGAACGCCCCACCGTGCTCAGGCTGTGTGTGTGCGTGCACCGAGTCTTTCTCGAGACGAGGCCGCAGTGTGAAGGGACATTGGCTGGCAAGGGATAGCTGGTGCACGGCGACTTCTTTTTCAAACCGGTGACCTGCTTTCTTCCCCGAGAACACTTCCTTTCTTCCACCAGGCATGCTGGCCTCAGGACCGGAGGGGCCTCCCGGGGGGGGGGGGCTTTCTCCATGGGGCGCCCGCCCCGGTGTTTTCTGGGTCCCATGTCCCCTCCCCTGGCATCCTGCTTAGCTCCTGTGTTCTCCTCGCTGGCAGAACCCGTTCTCCTTTTCCTGCTTTCTGGGCCACTTACCCTAAGAGCAGCCCCGGCCGTTTTGTCGGCTGCCAGAGCCCGTCCTCCCATTTGATACCATGGCCTGGGATCATGCGCCCATCCCCATCCCCGGGTCAGGCCCTCTCTGTCCTTGGTGCACTGCCGCCTCCTTCTCCCCCTTCTCCATTTGTCTCTGTTGAAGTCCGGACACACCTGGTGTTTGCGCTCAGCCGCAGAACCCTGGGTCAGATCGTTCCTGGGCTATGGCTGCGTTTTGTGTGTTAGCTTCCACCACTGCACTTTCATTTTCAGGGTCAGGGGATCCCTGACTGGGAGCAAAAGTCTCAAAACCGCATCAAACTCTTCTCCCCTTCGGCATTTTCAGAACATCTCCCTCTCTTTGGTCTGCCTGGATGCAGGCCTCTGTGTTTATTTCCTGTTGGTTCTGAGATGTTGGAGTGCCCCCCGAGCTGCCCCCCACAAGGTCAGCAGTTCAAACCTCTCAGCCGCTCTGTGGCACAAAGCTGAGGCTGTCTCTCCTATAAAGACTGACCCTCCCAGAGAGCCTGGATGGAGTCGCCCCAGTCCAGAATGGACAGTGGGCCGGGCTTATCCAGAAGGAACCCTGGTGGCGCAGTGGGTTAACCGCAGGTCCGCAGTTCAAAACCAGCAGCAGGTCTGTGGGGACAGAGTGAGGCTTTCTACTCCTGTAAAGAGTGATAGTCTCAGAAACCTGTCACTGAACAGGGGTCATTCTACCCTGTCGTGTGGGGTCACTGGGAATGGGACTCGACCCCAGGGGTGTGTGTGTATGTGTGTGTGTGCGTGGAGGGGGGGGGTGTTCTGAGGCAGACTTCTCACCTTCTACTCTGGGATTTGTGTTTGACTCCCACCTGCTACCCAGCCCCCCACGTCAGTCAGCCTGTTGGGACGTGGGCTGCGATGCAATGCTGGGTGTTTCAGCACAGTTCCCAGCCTGAGACGGGCGAGGAAGAAAGGCCTGGCTCTCTGCCTGTGAAAACCCTCTGATCCATACGTGACCGTGGGGGAGAGATGGGCCCGGGCAGGGCCGTGTCAGGTAGTAGCATTTTGTTTGGTTGCACGTGGCATCGCTGGGGTTTGGGGTCTGGCCGAATGGCAGCTTGCAGCCACGGCAAGGTGGCTGAGACCCTGAACCAAACCCTCCCATTGAGGGGTCCATGCCGGACATTGAGACCCTCCGAGGGCCTTCTGAGACTGACTGCAGAGAGCCCTGGCTTTTCTGGGAACTTGTCCCTGCTGTCTCCCTCCCACTGCCATGGAGCCATGGCTGGCTCATCGTGAGCCCCTGAGGGTTTCTGAGACCGGGTCTGCCCCACGCTGCTACTGCTGCTGCCCAACTGCCCACCATGCAGACTGCTGTCCAGTGCACAAGCACCACGCACCAGGGCTCTGGCCCCTGCTAGAACAGCCAGGCAGTTCCAGTGAGCCAGCAAAAGTCTGCTGTCCATGGTCCTGGAGCGGAGTGGGCTCCCTCGGATAGTCCAGGTGGTCCAGTTTTTCCACCGTACAACCCAGTCCTCTTGTCTGCCCTGGGACCTGCTCAGTGCAGCCAGCGCATGGGGACAGAGGACAGGTGTACACAGGCCTGGGGAAGCCTGGCCACTGCTCATGCCCTTCCTGGTTTGAGAGCATACAAGGCAGCAGAGGTAAAGAGTATTGTTGCGTTCAAAGTCCTGCCGCAGTGGGGATCTGCGAGTAGATGTTCAGACAGACCAGCAGGTTGCCCTGGTGTGGGAGGGCCGGAGGAGGTCAGTACCCTGTTCTAGGAATATGTTTATATTGGTTTGACAGGGGAGGTTTGCATTTGTGTCAACACCTTTGCTGCAAAGGTGCCCATGAGTGTGGGGGAACCCACAGGGGACAAAGCTTCTTGGACACACTGTGTGGGGGTGGGTGGGGTGGTGGTGGTCAGGGGGACACCAAGGTTCAAATGCAAATACTGGTCTCGGCCCGTCTGGAGGAAAGAAGAGAGATGAGAATCGGAGCACACAGAGAAGCAGTTTGTCTGACGGATTAGTGTACCACACAAGCATTAGTGTCCTGGAGACCCAAAGGACTAGATGGTGCCCGGCTGCCAGTCTCACTGCTTAAAGGGATCCCATTAGAAGGCCCTTGATGGAGTGGGAGAAACATGTGGAATGAAACTCAAAGTTATATTTAAAAACAACAACAACAATACAACCATAGTCTTACTGGTGACAGATAGAGCCAGGTGGCACTCCTGAGAGGATGGTCTGTGGACAGCTTTCAGGACTGGAACGGCCTCACGCCCATGTTGGAAACATCAGTCCTCTACAGAGCAAAAGGTCGGGTCAGCAGGTGCCTGAGGACAGAGGGGAAAGGAGGAGGAATGGGAGCAGGAACGGCAGGCAGGAGGTGCGATGCCCCGTGCTACAGAGAGGAGATGGCCACAGACAGGAGCAAAAGGCATGTGAGCACGCCACACTGGTGATCACTCCCCAAACCTCCACCCAACCCACTGTGCAAAGTTAAAAAATAAAAAACAATAGCAAGACGAAGCAGGAGACCACTGACTCTGTTGAGGGTCAGACGGTGAGGGCAAGTGAGTCCAATGCCTGCCCTCTGTGAAGGACCAGGGGCCTGCATGAAGCCCCCGGGAAGGTTGAGATATGTGTCTTGGAATCCCATTTTCCAGGGAATGCTTTGAAATCCCCTCCCAGATCTTTGTGGTCAAAGGCGCCATGTGGATTGACCGTTTCCCCTGCACTGGGAATGCCAGGTGTGTCGTGGCAGGGAGGGGTGGGGCAGCGGTACCTGGATGATGCCCAGCTTCCTCCAGACCAGTTTCCCAAAGTGGGTGGTGCTGCCCCCCCCAGGGGAGCAGGGCTAGAGTGACCTGGTGGGGGACGGGGCTGAAAAAGTAGTCCTGGATGGAGGCATCGAGTTCAAACGCTCTCAATTGCCAAGGGGGTGCTGAGTCATTTTTACTCTCCTTAAAGGGAGCAGTAGGCCAAATAGGTTTGGGGAGGTCCTTTCTAGATCAGGATGAATGGGGCCCTTTTCCCTGCCAGGGTCGTGTGGGGGTTGATGTGATGCCCTTAGTGGGCTGTGGGAAACTGAGCGGACAGGTGAAGCTGCTGGCTATGTTTGGTGTCTCATGTTAAACTCTGGACAGCGACAGCTGCTGTCTGGTGAGGCATGCAATGGGAGCAGGCCCCATTGGGCCTGCAGAGACAGGGTTCCCCACCCAGGAGGGAGGGACCCCAGCTAGGGACCAGGCCTGGCATGGGGCCTGGCTGTGCATAAGGAGACCCTGTTGGAACCCAGGTCAGTCCCCATGCCCCCACGCTGTGTGACAGGGCGGGGAAGGGCCGAGGAGGGTGAGCAGCTACGGCTGCAGGACTCAAGTCCGTCCTCCAGCTGCCAGGCAGGCCTTTTCAAGGAGCTCTTGCAGTGCAATGCTTTAAGAGCTGGCCTGGGAGCCGAAAGGTCGACAGTTTAAACCCACCATCTGCCCCAGGAAGAAAAATGGGCAGTCTTGCTTCCCCCATGCTCCCCAGACCTGGTGATGACTCTGGGGAAGACTAAAGTCAGAGGAGAGAGACCCCACAGCTGCTACTGTTTCTGACCAGGTGGTCAGCGGGAGGTGGGCTGGGTGGGCAGTGAGCACATGGTCAGGTACATGTTCTGGGACAGCCATCGTGGGGGCAAGGCGGCAGATTCCAAGCCCCTGGTGGGCTTGCTTGTCGGCGAGCAGGGCGGGCTGTATAAGTCACCGGGATGCGGGAGGGTGGGCACAGAGGTCAGAAGGACCCGGTCACGCGGTGGCACTTGCTTGGAGGGATGTTTTGCTGCGCTGGGTGAGCATGGGGCTGCCAATAGAAAGGCTGGCGGTTCGAACCCCGCAGCCATCCCTGGTGTGGCGGGTCCACTGTGTGCTGCAGGCCCACTCAGCGTCTGGGTTTGAAACGCAAAGCCCCTGTGTAGCACGAGGGCTTGGTCCTTGACCGCCGGATACTCTCCTGCCCTTGGACGGTGGCTAGGTGACATCACGTTGGTTCTGATCCATAGCCCGCCAGTGCACAACGGGACGAAATGCTGCCTGGCCTCCCACATGTTCTTCTCTTTGAGCCCATGGCTGCAGCCCTTGTGCTGCTCCTGGCCCCTGCTCCTGCCCCAGCCTGACGTCCTTCTCTTACGTTCCATTGGGGGAGGAAGCTCATCTCTAAGGTGGGGATAGCCATCGGGCTAACGAGCCCTCGGATTTTAAAGGGCCCACACAGTGGCCACAAGCACGAGCTCACGCACAGCGGCTGTGGGGATGGAGCAGCCCGGGGTGGTGTTCCATTCTGGTGGACACAGGGTTCCCGGGAGGCAGAGCTGAGGCCGCAGCCCTGGACTGCACCACAGGACTGGGAGGACCAGCGCAGGAGCGGCGTCCTTCTCTGCTCGGGACTGCTCAAGACTGAGGTTGTGGAGAGAATCCAAGAGGAGGGGAAGCACAGGGACCAGTGTAAAGACCACTAGACAGACGTACGCACTCTGCTTCAGGCCCCGCGGCAGAAGATGGGACAGGAGGAGCAGGGAGGACCCCCTGCAGGACCGATGGGCGCGGACGGGATTTGATCGCTGAGTGTCGAGGTTCTCAGCCAGCCTGCTTGCATGCAAGACTTTTGCCCCTGGGAACAGGCACTTAGCCAGACCATCAAATACTGGAACGCAGGACAGGAGCAGCCAGTGGGCTTCAAGGTGTGTGCCAGTGCCCAGGGATGGTGCCTTGAGCATGTGTGAGTAAGGGTCTTGGCCCAGTGGCCAGTGAGGTCACTTGTTCAGGACATGGATAGCCATGGAGGTGAAGGGGCACCTCGTAACGATGTGTTCAGTGTTGAGCTGCTAATTGAAAGACTGGTGATTTGGACCCACCGGTTGCTCCCCGGGAGAAAGCTGAACCTATGTTCTTCCATAAAGAAGGTCAGCCTCAGGTGCTCCACGGGGCAGTTCTACCCTGTCCTGTGGACTGGCTCTGAATTGGAATCGAATGGACAGCAGTGAGGCTGCTGCGGCTTGGGCTCGTGGCAGTTCTGGTCTATCTGACTCGGCCCCGTGGGGCTGTGGGAAAGCCTTCGTAGCTCTCAGTCCTGTGCACTAAAGAACATTGCATGTTCCCCATTTTGCTCCCCTTCAAGCAATTAGACTAATTGACCCTCTGTCGGGACAGTTGAGCTGTGGCCCAATTAAACCTCGGAGGATGTGTGCTAAAGTGATTTTATTTTTTGAGACAGGTGATTGTAAGGCATTTCAAAAAATAATTAGCCGAGAAATGGCTGCCAATTTTGAAACTCGAGGTTATTCATTCGCCCATTCTCTGTTGAAGGGCAGCTGGAGCACCCGAGAAGAATTTTAATGACTGGAAGTCAAGGGAAGCTAAGGGGAAAAGTATTAGGTGCATTCATACTCAGAGGGAGGTTGGTTTGTTTTTAAATTTTGTGGACATGATTTATACAAGTGGTAGAATTAAAAAAAAAGCAATGAAGATACAGAATACTAAAACAGTAGAGTCCATACACTCACCCCGATGTGTCTATGCCATACAGTTCATCATGGCCGAGCACATTCATTACAAACACACGGGGGCGCTCACCGAAGGTGCCCGTTTGTGTGGGCAAAAGCAAGCCTCACAGTGGAGAGCATTCAGAGGAGCGTGTTTCCTGGAGCTGACCAGAATGAAACCACGATGTCACCATGGGGATTAGAAGTGCTTGGGAGCATTTGCTCAGAATTACTATTCATGAGGTGCAGCTAAAGTCACACTTAGAGGAAAGTGTATAGCCTTCAATGCCTATGTCAGGAAAGACAAGGCCGAAGGAAAATTCAGTGATCTCACAGTCCGTCTCCAGAAAGCAGAAGGCATGGCAAAGGCGACCCAGAGGAAGTAGGTGGAAACTTGGAGAACTTGGTAAAATAGGAAACAAATGTATAATGTTGCTGTGAAGTACCATCGAGTCAGTTCCGATTCACAGGGACGCCTTGGACGGCAGAGTGGCGCTCTGCCCAGCCCCGCACCACCTCATGGTCATTGTCGTGCCTGGACCTAGTGTTGCAGCTACGGTGTCCATCCATCTCCTCGAGCCTTCCCTCTTTTTCAGTCATCAAGCGTGCAGTCCCCCAGGGGTTTCCCCTCACCCCCACCCCCATGGCGTGCAAAGCGTGTGAGACAAAAGTTTCACCCTCCTTGCTCCTGACTGCACAGCATCCTGGCTATACTTCTTCCAAGACGGATTGGTTCGATTTTCTGGGGGAGTCCATGGTCTAGTCAATGTTCTCTTCCCAAACCCCAATTCCGAGGCCTCCGTTCTTGGGTCTGGAGTCCGTGACCGGCTCTCACCTGCATCTGGCTTGGGGGAGACGCAGTTTAGTCTTCAGAAGGACATCTTTCCCTTACGGTGCTCTGAAGAGGGGGCTTGTGTGGTTTCTCGCAGCAGATTTGCCCAGTGCAATGTGTTGCTGGACTTCCTGAGGGCTGGGTGTTGACGGCAGGTCCCAGTAATTCAAAATCCTGGACCGCTTCGGTCATTTCTCACAGTGCTGCTTCTCCGTCCAGATGTGAGAATAATCGAGACCCTCAATCCTGCTCGTTGCTGCTTTGAAAAAGAAACCTGCTGAAATGAGGCAATTTCTCAAAAAGGCAGCAGACAGCAACGGCTACCTATCCAGAAGGAAAAGTGGTCGTCAGAAAACCCAGCACACTTTAAAGCAATCTTTGACATGCTGTGCCGTGAACCCTAGAGCAGACGGATTCCAGCCGGGCTAGTTTCCCTGGACTCAGGGCTCTCCCTTCAGGGTGATGTCCTTCTCGAGTGATCATTCACTCCCCTGTGCTTTCAGTCCCGGACCCGCCTCCCCTTGCTGTCCTGCGTGTTTGACTTTTCGCTCCATGTAGCTGGCATTGCTACCGGAAGTCAAAACCACATAAAAAGTTACAGTAATGAGAGCAGTGTCATCCCTCCGGCCCCTTCTGCCTGACTGATCCTCTGGCTTTCTGGTTCTAGCCTTCCCCTGCTGCTTTCTGTCAGGACGGAGTGCACATTCCCCCACTTCCCCTTCCCCTCCGCACACAGAAGGTGGTCTATTTGCTTTCCCTTTCTGTTTATCTTTTTTTTTTTTTTTCCTGGTCAGGAGGTTTCCCTTGATGTTTTGGAATTCTTCTCTGGAGATCACGCTCAGCTTTTGCTTCTAACAGTCCCCGTTTAGGCAAACTGTATTTCCCTGAGCCACGATCCATTTCATCACAGTTCTCACATTTCTCCTTGTGACCGTGGGCACCGCACCCTCTTATGGCTGCAACCTTTGTTGTCTTCCTTCAGCAGCCCTGGTGGCATAGAGGGTTATGCACAGAGCTGCCAACAGGAAGGTGGGTGGTTCAAACCTCGCCAGCTGCTTTTAAGAGACGTTTTTGCCTGTTTGTTTCTTGATTAAAATTAGCATGCCTGGGCTGAGCCCCGGTGGCGTAGTGGTTGTGCGCGGGACTGCAGCCCACTGGGATGGAGGTTCAATTCCAGCAGCAGCTCCACAGGAGCAAAGGCTGGGCCTTCTACTCCTACCACCAAGAGGGCAGTGATGCCCCCTCCCCCAAATTAGCATGCCTTTTTCATGGTCATGTTTTTGAAGAACCACAACGTTTACTAATTTGTTCTGTTCCCTGCCTCGTGAATATTTGCTTGCAGCTTCACCTTTCACATATTGATGCTTCTTTAAAAAGTTCATCTTGTTTTATTCGTAGCTTTTCTAGTTAAGCATGTGATTCATTTATGTGCATTTCTTTTTTTTAAATACATATTAGGGAATGTCAAAGGCTTGTGGAAAAAATGGAATGAATACACAAAAATAGGAAATAGAAATTTTGCCATCAAGGCCCAGGTAATTTTTAAAGCCGTGAAACAGCCAGGTCTCATGTCCAGCCTGAGAAGTCAAGGACTTGTACCGTGTCAGTACAGGCTCTCTTACGTTATTAACTGAAGAAAAATGGTGTCATTTAAAGATTTTTTTTTTTAGGCATCACTGCCCTCAGGTGGTGGGAGTAGGAGGCCCAGCCTTTGCTCCTGGGAGCTGGAATTGAACCTCCAACCCAGTGGGCCGCAGTCCCACGCACAACCACTGCGCCACCGGGGTTCAGCCCTAAAGATTTTGTTTAGTACTAGGCAACAAGAGGATGTAAGGTGGAGGCCTAATAGTTCCCCAGATTGCCCCTAATGATGGGAAATGAACGCAAGCGTGGCGGTGGTGGGGCTGCTTGTCTGGGAATGTCTCTGCTAGCACGCGGTCTCGCTTGCTCTAAACACTCTCCTCACAAGCAGTTCTCATCGTTCCTCGCTTCGCTTGCCCCAGCAAGTCCACAAGCAAAATCCTCTCGCGTATCCCAAATGGCTGCTGCCTTGTCCACGTCCACTTTTGCCTTGACTGGACCGCGTCCACCTCTTGGTAGCCACTGCTCGGAAGGAGCTTCCTCCTCAGGAGCCTTCTCTCATCAAAGCCTCACTTCAGCTCCCAGGACCCGCCTCAGGCTTGGGAGCCACCTGTCTAGAATGCCCTCTGGAGTCCCACTTTTGTTTGTAGGTGATCTGTGTGCGTTTGTCACCCGCCTGGAAAGTTCCCTCAACTTTCGTTTTCCAGTCGGAGTTGTGAAGGATCAGCGTGCTGGCTCTATTTCTGCTGTTCATCGCTCCAGCCAGAGCGTGAGCACGCTGGTGCCCTTGCAGACGGATGTGGAGGGGCTGCTGCTGTCGGGGCGGCGTCCTGATAAGCCCTTCACAGCCTGAGTTCTCCAGGTGTAAGCTGCTGGACCGGAGAGAGGGCACCGTCGCTGTAAACTTCTCTGAAAGCATCAGGGATTTTACCATACTCCTCACCCAAGCTTCATCATAAACCTGATATTGGCTCTTGTTTCAATTATCGCAGAATTCATGTTGCTCTGGCGGGGCCCCTTTCGTCACTGACGTCCTCTCTCCTCACTGTCTCGAACGAGATCCTGTTCAGACCTGTGGCAGTAGCTTAGTGCTAGTTTGTTATGCAAACAAAACAATGGAAACCCATATGCAGTTTTGTTATACCGTGCACTTTCCATGAACTTTTATTAAGACCCTCCACAGGTGGTTATGGCACTAATTTTTCTTCTCATCATTAAATATATTTCATAGGTGCCGTTAGATGATGCTTTTATGATTTTTCAATACATCTGTGATTCATGTGTGTATCCTGCTTCATCTACACAGCTGCGCACACTTAGCTGGACATACTTTTGCGTCTGTTTTTCATTTCTAGCTTTTTTCTCTCCCCGGTTTAGTTTTTCCACTTGGTAAATTTTGTTGCTAGGGGTACAGAAAAGTTTATAGATCAGAGTGTATAGTTTGATGTGTATGTGTGGGGGGTATTTTTTTATGTTGAAAATATACACAGCCAAAGATTCCCAGTCCAACTCTCGCGTTTACAACTCCGTGACACGGTTGTCATGTGGTGTCACTCAAATCATCCTTCTTTCCCACCCTTGGCTTGTGCCACCCTTGCAGAGAGAGTCAGCACAGCCGAGGTATTGCCGCGTATCGCTTCGTGCACGCTGGAGTCAAAGCCACTACACTCTCTTCAGGGGGGGTTGGAGTAGGGGGCAGTCACCTGTTGACTTCTAGCACTGAAATTCCCCACCTGATATCCGTGCACTGCCAGCGTGGATTGTTCTGTTACCACGCTCTTCCATCCAGCGTGTTCTGTTGCACACAGAGGGGAGGTCATTCATCTTTTCCTGCTGCGTTATATTTCCCCCCTGCTCCACTCACCTTGTTCATTCATCGCCCCCGTGGGTGGGTTTTGGTACTGTGCACAATTCTTGGGATAACAGGACGTTGACCCTCACATTCTTTTCTGTATCTGTGGTTCAGGTGAGTCTGAGTTTGATAGAAGAAACCCGCCCCCTCAGGAGTGATGCGTGTACACACATTTGATAATCCTCCCATGGTCTTCATCTTTTCCCGTGGCCTGACAAATTGGCTGGATATCAGATCCGTTGTTTCGTGTTTCCGCTTTTACTGTCTTAAAAGTGATTTTCTGCGCGTGTCTCCCTTTGTGCCCTGTTTGCAAGAACTCCGGGTGCCGACTTGATTCTCGGGCTCTTTCAAGGTGGCGACTCTTTGCTTTGGGCTGCTCTGAGGCTATGCCCTCTGTATTTACCGTCTTGCTAGTTTTGTTAGGCTGTTTGTTTTTGCTTACTTTACTCTAGTTGACTTCTGGAAGTGTACCTTTAGGCCACGTCTTATTTCCTGGAGATTTCTAGGATTATAGCTTTAAAGATTCTGTCTTAGTGATCGAGTATTTTCTCTATAGAGTGGAAAACATGGATCTATAGGGGTGAAAACACGTATCTCGGAGCGAAATGCACCTCCAGTTACTTGTGTATTTGACCTTCTTTCCAGTTTTCCTGTTTCTGGTCTCAGGCCATTCATACTTCATCCTGGACTTGCTTTAGGTTGCTTGCCAGCTTTTACTCAATGGATTTTATTAAATATTCATGTGAACCTAGTCTCCTTTAGACATCTTCCTGCTCATTCTTCGTTTCCTTTTTATTTCAGTTTCTCTCCCCAGTCCAATCTATTTTTGGCTCCTTCCCCCCTGTTTTTGTCTGTATTCTTCTTCTCCCTACCCCCTCCCCACTGCGTCTATATTTAGCTTCTGCATTTTTGATTCAAGATTTTCCCCCCCTATCCCATGATTACTTGAGGACATTTAATTGAATTCTGAGTGTTGTATTACAGCTTTCCTCTGTTGCGTGGTGGTTTTCCGGACAACAAATTTCATGAACAGAAATGCTTTGATTCACATTTTTATGTTTTCTTCTCGTGGTTTTGTGTGAATGTGGGCAACTTGGAAAAAGATGGCTCTATTCATTTTGTGGGCAGGCTTCCTCGCTGGAGATTGTGCTTCACAGCCTCCTCTTCTCTGCAGTTTCTTTAGTGGATGGTTTTGGTTTTAGTGGCGGGGATGGCCTTTGTTGCTGCTGGTTCCTTAATGATCCTCGGATATTTTTCTCTCTCTCCTTCATTTTCCTCCTGCCAAGGAGTGTCACCCATTCCCTAAATGTCTGACGTCCCCATTTTCAGCTTCCCGTATCCAGCCTGTGAGCCACCATATCTTGGCTTTCTGTCGGTAATCGATCCCATGAGCCCTGGTGGCTCTCTCAGGTAAGTGATGCACTGCTAACCACAGGGTCAGCGGTTCAGACCCACTACGTGCGTCTGAGGGAGAAACAAGAGGCTGTCTTTCCCTTCTCGGAAACCCTGCATGCTGTAGCGCCTCGCTTGGAGTCAGAATCAGCCCCACGGCAGTAGGTCACTTAGCCCTCTGTTGTTGGCACTTTATCTGAGGGGTGACTTTTAAAGCCCCCCTTCTGTGCTGGCGTCTTTTCCTGGGCCCTCTGAATTTCTGTCCCTCCTGTCCGCACCACGGCGGGGCGGGCGGCGATAGGCCGGAGCTCTGTTGGAATGCAGTGTGTTTCAAGTCCTTGCACTTGAAGGTGTTTATCTGGTCTCTCCTGCGGACGCTGGAGAGGAATCTGGGTAGTATAGTGATTAGGCCTTGGGCCACTAACTGCAAGGTCAGCCGTTTGAAACCACCAGCCGCTCCGTGGGGGAGAGGGAGGTTCTCGACTCCCCTAATGAGTTACAGTGTGGAAACCCTGGGGGATTCAGGCCTGTCCTGCAGGACCACCGAGTTGGGGCCGGATCTAGAGTAGGGCTATGCTTGAAGGCGTGTGTCACGTGTAGACTTGCTAGGCGGCTTCCAAAAGCTGGTGGAAAAGTGAAATGAAAGAACAATGGGATTGTTCCATGCACTTGGTAGCACCCCACATAGGTGTCATACGAGTTTAAAAAATATGAATAGAATAGAAAAAAAAAGTCTCTTAAACTTGGAGTTGATTCATTCCAGTTTGACCGCCCTGCTAAGAGATTTCATTTGCAAAAATCTTTTATGTAATTTCTCGAAGTCTGAATCTTAACCAAAATTTAAATAATCGGGCTTTAAAAATGGGTTGTATTTATACCCCCGGGTGATTGTAGCTCTTCTCTTTAGCCACTGTCCCATGTTTGCTTTTAGTTGACTGGCTTTAAAGTGTGAATCTCTTCCGTGGAAATGAACTTTGGTTTTAAGTCATTTTTCTAACCCCCTCCACCCTTGTAAGTTGGCTGTAAACCGCAGGGACAGCAGTTCGAACCCATAAGCCACTCTTGCTGAGAAAAATGAGGCTTTCTCCTCTTGTAAAGATCTACAATCTTGGAAATGCCAAGGGGCAGTGTGGCAGTTACATCATCTGCTGTCAACTTGAGACTATTCAGCGTGAAGGGGTGGAGGTTAGCCTGCCGATCTGGTTTCAGTCTGATGACTTCATTTGGAGGTGTTGAGGAGGTAAAAATAGCTCCCTGAAGGCCAGACCTACACTCTCCTGTTTCATCTTCCTGTTGACAAGTTACGTGGAGCTACACCGATGCAGCTACACTGATGCAGACAGAGCGTTGGAGCTGAAGGAGCCACGTGGAGACCCACGCCAGCACTACGATGATTCCACTGCCACTGGATCCACAAGACTGCACCCATCGGCCTATGATCTTCCCGCACATTGTATGTGCTGCGCGAGGCTGAAGGGGAATTTATAGACTGGTATTGGACATAGGGGTTGCTGTCAGACTTGTGGACTTGATCTGGACTGAACTGGGATGTTTTCTTAACATAGTTACTTTTTGATATCCCGAGCTGTAAGCCTTTAGGAGAGCAGGCAGTCTCATTTTCCTCTCTCGGAGCAGCTGGGGGGTTGGTGGGTTGTCTCGGCACTTATCCGCCAGCCCCGCCACCTGCTTTTCCATCAGGGTTGGGTTAGGGTGAACTCTGGTTATGTACCATCATCCGAAACTGGCGCCCGAAACCAGCCTCAACCTGAGCCCAGAACACGGGTGAAGCCAAATCACACGGCTCAGCAGAAGTTTGCCAAGCCGCCTCCATTCCTGAAACCCTCTGATGTTGGAGGTGGGTGAAGCTTGCTCTCGCAGTGAGTAAGCGATTCTTCCTGTGTATTTTTGGCTTTTCAATATCTGACATTTCATTTTTTTTTTTAAAGACTCTGAAACTTTTCCTTTCAGAACAGTCTCGTTAACAGAATGTGTCCCAAAGTTGGCGTCTGTGTTCTTTGCTGGGGAGCTTAGTGGCGTGATGTTGCTCTCTGTCTCTCAAGATGTCCCGTTCCTTCCCCAAGCCCCTGAGCGAATGCCAGCGCACACTGCGTTCCCCTCACAACGGGCTTCGTGGAGAATTGACTGACCGCCCGCCTGCTTCACATTTCCTGTGAAGGCCTGCAAAGCAGTCAGCTATTTTCTCTGCGGCCTTGGTGGCACTTGGGAATGACCTTTCCTTGCTCTGCCTGTCTTCTCTTTAGCTTTAGTGTAGGCCTTAACCTCTGTGTTAGTCTGAGTAGACTAGAGAAATAAATTCAGGGAGACATGTATATGAGAAAGAGCTTTTTATACAAGAGCAATTGAATTGAGAAAACCTCACAGCCCAGTCCAGATCAACTCCATAAGTCTGGTATTAGCCCATTTATCCAGTACCAGTCCATACAGTTCTCTTCAGACTCAAGAAATACATGCAATGACACTGAATGCAGGAAGATTAGGGGTCAGTGGGTGTGGCATCTTAAAGATCCAGTGGCAGCTGGCAGGGGTCTCTGCGCAGCTCCTCAGATCCAGGGCTCTGGTGGCATCAGCGTGTCTCCATGTGGCTTGTCAACAGGAATGTCTCCCAGGGAGTGAGTGTGTCTCCCCTCCAGTAAGCTGTTTATCTCTGTAGCACCTCCAAAATGAGGTCATCAAGCTGCGACCTGATTGACAAACTACTCCTTCACTTGTAAATCTCAGACTGACAACCGATTATGTAACTACCACACTTCCTTCTGGTAACTCTGGGATACTTCTTCCTCCCCCCACCCCCCCCCCCCCCGCCCCCAGGGTAAAAGCTACCGGGAATGGTCAGTGTGCCACTTCTATGCATCATTTTGGCAGGAGCAGAGAACTGTAGTTCAAAGAAATCACACAATGTGGCCGGTTCCCTCTTGGCCTCTGTTGACGGCATTTCTGGAGTGGTGGCTGTATAAACAATGAAAACCACACTCCCCTTCCTCCTCCCTTGTGTACTTGGATGACCAGAGAAAAACCCGAGAGGTCTGAACATGGGATGCTCCCTCCTTCTCCCTAGGAGACAAGAAGGATACCATGTTGCAGTTAGGCCGCACACTCAAGTGCACTTGAGTGTTTTCTCTCTGGCAGGGAACTTTGAAGTTCATGGCTCAAATTATTTCTGCTGGTCACTGGCATTTGCTTGCCACCTGTCATGCTCATTGCTGCCCTTAACTTTTCCACACATGGCTTTTCCCCCTTCCTGGCAGGGCATCGGTCCACCCTGTATGCCTTTGTTTGATTGGCACGCCACTGTCACAGGTCATTGGCGCGTTGGGGAGGAGAAGATGGAACCCATTTTACAGGCCAAGGCTGTGGGAGAGGGAGTGATGGAAGATCGGCTGACATCAGAGAAGGGTAGGAATGGGGCCAGCACAGGTGACCCCCAGTTTCAACCTTGACAGGCAGAGAGAAAGTGAAGGGAGCCCTGCAGACTTTCTGCTCCCCCCCCACCCCCCCTGCGCTGGAACCACTCCCTTTCCACTGCTCAGAGTTCTGATGAGAGTTTTATTCTCAAAAGGCACGTTTGGAGATCAAACAATCACAGGAGCGCCACTGCCTTTTCGTCCATTCTGCCTCGTACTGATGGAGCAGACCTGCCCCACAGGGCTTCCAGAGAAGCCGTGGTTGCTCCGTGGGATAAGCAAGCACTGGGCTGCTAGCCATCAGGTCTGTGGTTCAAACCCACGAGGCGCTCGGCAGGAGATAAATGAGATTGTCAGCTCCTGCATCAAGATAAACAGTCTGGGAAACCTGATGTGTGGAAGAAGTGCGTCGGCATCAACTCGCTGGCCGTGGAGGCGGTGTTTCGGGTTTCCAAGGCTGCAGTCTGCAGCAAGCAGATCACATACATGTACCTTGGAACAATTGGCGGGCTTGATCCTAGGCAGCCCTTCTGACCAGTGGCTGGATGTCAGCCACTGGGACTCTCCACTGTGCAGGTCGGAGGACGGCGAACAAGAAGCCCATGGCATTCTGTTGATAACAAGAAGCTTCTGGAGCAGAGGCTGTTCCCCTGACAACTAGCATGAACTCTCAAGGCAGGCCTTGGCGGCCTCGGAGCAGACGGGGACCTCAGGACTGCTAAGGGAGGAGGCAGATGCCAGGCTTCCCCACCCTCTCCCCCCTTCCCCGGATCATCCAGGGGCTCTAACTTAGCCCACACCCAAGCAGCAGCTTTGCCATCTTCCAGGGACTCAAATTGCTGCCCTTTCCAAGGCTCCCTGAGTCTGGGGACAGGTTCCTGGTGAAATTCTTGTTGATAGCTCTTGCCATCCTTGAAGGATGAACAGGCCTCTGGTTGTAATTGTGTAGGTGTGTGTGTGTGTGGGGGGGGGTGGTTCCTTGGTCAAGCCATCCTGCCCACTGCACCCCCAGGAGCTCCCAAGCCAGCTGGTTCAGCCCCTCTGAATGTTGCAGGAAACAATCAGACCCATGTTGCACATGTCAGCGGTTGGTAGGTATCTTTAAAGATGTCTTTCCGGCTGGCAGTTCACGTTCAGTAGTTACTTTCTCAGCACCTCAGGACAGCTGCGATAGGAAGAACCCTTAGCCTGGAAAGGAGCTCCTCCCACTGTGGCCCTGCCCAGCCTGGAAGGTTCTGGAAGCAGGTCTTGAGTTGTGAAAAACAATGCTGAATAGACAGAAGGCGTTGTAATCGCCAGGTCGATCGAGGATTGACTGTCCCTCGTCGCGGCCGCTGAAAGGGCTGTTCCGTCAGGAGGGACAACAGAACCGGCTCTTGGCAGGATCGCCTGTCTGTTTCTTTCTTCTCCTCCGTGACCAGTTGGTGTTTTGAAAGGAAGCATATTGTCTAGATTTTTCCAAGTGCTCCCCGAGCAGGCAGGAAGGGGGTGGTGGTGGTGGGGGGGGGGGGTTGCTTTATTTCCGAGGCGTGTAGCATGGCAGCCTGCAGCAGATGGTGGTGCTTTGAAAGCTACGAGCCTGCGCGTGGCCGTGGTCCACTCTTATGCCCGCGGAGCTGTCGTGAGTGGACGTCGGGTCGGCCCGACTCAGAGGGACCCCGCGCGGAGCAGAAGGACACACTTGCCGGCCCCGCGCCCCCCGCCCGCCCTCACCGCTGCCCTTCTGCCTGAGCCCGCCGTGGTGGCAGCCCGTGTCTCGGTCATCTCCGCGAGGGTCGTCCTCCTCTCCGCCGCCCCTCCACGTTCCTGTGCGCGTCTTCAGGGACTGGCCCTGCTTGACGACACGCCCACAGGAGGCGAGATGAGGAAGTCTCGCGAGATGACGAACTCTCGCGCGATGACGGAGGCTCGGCGTCCTCACCTCGGTTCTCCAGCCGTGGTTTGGGACCCCGTGGGAGGTGTTGAACGACTCTTTGACGGGAGTCGGCTGGTTCCTAACAATAGGCCAGTGACAGTGATGTCGTAGCAAGGAAAATAATGTTACGGTTGGGGGCGGCACGAGGAAGGTGGAGATGCAGTGGGGGGCCCTCGGGCTGCGCTTCCTCCAGCCCCGTGTGCCCGTGCCCCGGCAGCCCCAGGGGAGCCCACCTCCGCCTGGATTGTTCTCGCCCTCCCCCAGTTGCCATTGCTCGGAGGAGCTCGACTGTTAGGTAGTAAGATGGGGGACAGCGGGCTGGAGCGATTCTCACAGAGCAGCCTTTGCTCCACGAGGACCCGGCAGGCGGGTGGCAGGCCCAGCCGAGGTGGAGCAGAGCGGGTGGGAGGGAGCCCCGGAGCTGGGTCAACAACACGCGTCAGTGCAAACGGGGTTCGGTAGGGTTTGGGGGACCCTCTGGTTCAGAAGGAGGCTTTTGTGGCCAAGCCCGCTGCAGTGTCCGGACCCCCTGCCTTGCACGGCGCTGGCAGACACATCCGTGTGAGTGGCTCCTGATGCCACGTCCAGAGGACGGGAGACCCAGTCCCTCCACACTCTCTCTCCTAAGGCGCAGCCTGTCTGTACTTGCTCCGAGCCCCATCTGGCCGACCGAGTTGTGTTTTAACGGACCCCCTTCCCGAGATGGCAGCCTACTGTTGGTGCAGTTTGGACCATGGCCCCCTCTACCTCAGAGAGCAGGCCAGGGTTGGTGTCAGCCGGCATGCCTTGCACGGAGACAGATAAACCCGTCATGATCGTGAGGGTAGGGGGATGCTCCTGGAGAGGGGAGCTCTGGGGAGAAAGGGGGAGCCCATCACAAGGTTAGATATATAACACCCCCCCCCCAAGGGAAACTTAAAACAGAGATGTGGGTGAAGGGAGACGATGGACGATGTAAGATACCGGATAGTAATAATATATAATTGGTCAAGGATTCACGAGGAGAGAGGAGGGAGGACACAAAAGAAGGGCTGACACCAAGGCTCCAGCAGAAAACGTTTTGGAAATGATGGCAACATGCGTACAAATGTGCTCGACGCAATTGATGTGGGGAATGTTTTAAGAGCTCTAAGAGCTCCCATAAAACGATTTTGAAAATATTAAAGCACTGTGTCGAGATGGAACTGTGGGGGCACAGCCGTTCAGAGCACCGCTGCCACCTGGAAGGCATCTGCCACCCGCCAGGGGCCCCGTGGAGCAAGCACCGGGGATCCGCCCCCATGAGGAGAGCCGCCCAGGAGACCCTGTCCTAGGGGCGCCGTAAGTCAGCCCCTCCACGGCAGCAGGGAGGGCCTGGCTGTTAGTATGTTGGCAGCCACCCCTCCTGCCACCAAGTGCCACCCCTGTCCTATGGTTTCTCGTCCTTCCCCGATGGGCTGCCTCCCCCCATCCCGGTGTCTGTGCACGCTCAGAGTGAGCACACCCCCCAGAGGCCTGTTCTCTTGTAAAACGGCCACCTGCCCTGCCCTCGGACGCCCGCCCGCCTGCCCGCCCACTCCTTCAGAGAAAGAAGCCCAGGCTGAGGCGCTAGGCAGAATAGCTTCCTCTCAGAAGCCCATTGGCATTCCCTGCCAGGCCCCCGGCCCTTCCCAGCACTGGACAGCCTGCTCTTGGACTGCAGCCGAGGCCCCTGAGCCCCCGCCGACTTTCTCCTGGTGGCCCTCTGTGAGGATTGACCCCATTTCTCCCTGGGCATCCCCTGTGAGGAGTGCCACCCCCACCTCCCGGCCCATTTTCTGTCCACTCACCATCCGAAGACGTTTCTAATACCCACATCTAGTTGTACCTGTTGCCTCCTACAGTCCCTGTGAAGATGTCATCGCTTCTGCTTCAGGTTTGTTTTTTTTTTAAATTTTGACCTTTCTCTTGGTTTGAGGGGGGAAACTTTGAAGGAAAAGGTATCAGGGATGGAAATTATTCATCCGTCTCTGTGAAAGCCATTCCTTCTGCAGATGTCATCTTTAAACATGGGCTTAAAAAAAAAAAATCCCAGGCCGAGCCCCGGTGGTGTAGCGGTTGTGCGTGGGACTACAGTCCACTGGGATGGAGGTTCACTTCCAGCAGCGGCTCCACAGGAGCAAAGGCTGGGTCTCCTCCCACCAGCAGAGGGCAGTGATGCCCAGAAAACAAAAACAAAAAATCCCAAAGACTCTCCCACAGAGCAACCCCTGTTGAACTAAGCCCAGAAAGTGCTAGATGAGATGGCTGATCTCCTAGATGGAGAAACAGCGAGACCATGACAGGGCAGAGCTGCCCAGTGAGTTCCTGAATCTGTCCCTGTTTATGGGGCAAGAGAGTCCCCTTTCTCCTGGGGACTGGCTGGTGGATTTGAACTTCTGACCTTTCACAGCCCAGCCCAGCTCATCACCTTGATGCCACCAGGGCTCCCACAGGGAGAGGGAGAGTCGCATCACTATACCACGATAGTCGGGTCATCTTCTGGGGTTATTCGAGCGAGAACCCCTGTGGTTCGGTGGGCAGCACGTTGGCCTGCTCACTGCAGGGTCAGCAGTTCAAAACCTCCTGCTGCTCTGTGAGAGAAAGATGAGGCTCTCTACTCTCGCCCTGCGGTGAAGCTACAGTTCAGGCACCCCCAGGGGCAGTCCTACCCTGCCCCAGAGGGTGGCTGTGAGTCAGAATGAACTCGCTGACCTGCCGCATAACCCTCCATCCACCCAGCCACAGGGTACTGAGCACCTGCCCGCTCGTGCCAGGTACTGACTGGGCTTGGCACCAAGGATGCACTACCGCCCACTTGGGGCCGTCATCCAGTGGAGGCCGTGCTGGGCAGGGTGAGGCCGGACAGGGCGACGTTCCTGGGTGTGGCATGTGGGGTTGCCACCAGCCGGCTCGGTGGTGACAGCTGCCCTGTCTGTGATGTCCCAGGTTTTGGCAAAGGGCTGCATCCCTGGTGGTTCCTGGGTGTGTGCTGGGCTCCAAGCCACCAGGTGGGCGGTTCTGAGCCATCCGCAGCTCTGCAGGAGAGAGTGGAGGCTGCCCGCCCACACCCGTCAGGATGGGCAGACTGACAGTGTCTGTAGGGACGCTGTGCAATGGGAGGGACCCCCTAGCAGTGCGTTAGGGGTGACATGGCCGAGCCACCCTGGCATGGAGGTACCTCATTCTGACATGCTCTTTTTCTAAAAGAAGCTAACTAACAATGATGTAGACCATGTCTGATTTTGAAAAAATATTTCCTCAAGCTAAGAACACTTTTGTGGGTTGTTGTTTTTTGTTTTTTGTTTTTTGTGAGGGGGAGGGTGGACCATGGCTATCCATAGTTTTTTTTTTTTAACTTCATGGACTATTATTTTATACTTAACGCATTTTCTCAATTTCCCTAGGTTGAACAGGAGGGTATTCATGTTTTGGGTTAGTCTGTGGGGGATGCATGTCTTTTAAACAGTGTGTCTTTAAACAGTGTGTGCCATGTGTGAGTGTATAAGTGTATGAGTGTGTTTAAGTGTGTGTGTAATGTGTGAGTGTGTGGAGTGAGTGGGAGGAAGTGTGAGTGGAAGTGTGTTTAGAGTCTGTGTAGTGTGAATGTATGAGTGCATGGAAGTGTAGGTGGATAAGTGTGTGTGGAAGTGTGTGAGTGTATGTATGTATGTGTCCATCCCAGAGGGGCCGTCTCACAGGTCGTTAAGCTGTGCCGGATTACCAGGGAGCCCACGTTCACCTCAGTGGACTCATTTCACAGTTGCTCACACCGGCTGCCTTGTAGGATGCGGTCCCTGAGCCACCGGCACCGTGGGCACTGCCGGGCAGAGATGCGGGGGTTGGGGTGAGTCCCAATCTCATCTTGGGGACCGGGGACGGAAGGCGGCTTTAAGGCGCGTGTGTGTAGAGGGAAGGTACAGGATGAGCCTGTCCATGTGAGCGTGGGCTCTCTCCGAGGACTCGTTAGGTCTCCAGGGTGGGAAATGCCTCGGTCCGTGGCTTTGCAGAGAAAATTTCACACCAAAGCCTAGTTTGTGACCCAAGTGGGTGTTTTTAAAGGATGGAAGCAGCTCCAGCCGTTACAGTCAACTGAACACAAGCACCCTCCTGGCACCGCACATCCACCGTGGATGCCTGAGGCCCGAGAGACCACAGCACGGCCGGGGAGCAGCTGGAAAAGAGGGGTGTGGGCTCCTGTCTGACTTTCAGGGAGGCGTGCTCAAAGGTACTGGTGGACCCCACTGGCTAAATTAAGCCCACCTGGCCTCGATGGAGCCCTCCCAAGTATCCTGGCTTCCGGTCTCCAAGGCCTGAACAGGCACATGCCCAAGCCTTGATGGGCTTCCCGCTCCCTGGGCATGGAGAGGAACAAGCCCCTGCCTGGCTGCCTAGCAGGTTTGTAGGGCTGTGGAGACTGGCTTCCATGAACGTTGCCACGGAGGGGTTCTTTGGGGCCTGGACTTTGTGTGACACGAGCCCCGCACTCCTTCCTTGCTGTCCTCCTGTTGGGATCCGGGGTGAGGAAGGGGGTTGTGGTCAGTCTGCGTTGGGCAGGGCCGGGCAGGCGCATTCTGACTGCACCGCTGGCGGTCACCTGCTCTGTGCACTGGGGAATCTGTTTACTTCTTCAGAGTCATGTGTGGATTTATTCACTCACCTTTCTTTCTGGAGCTCCTTCAGGTGGAATCCAAACCCCACACAACTGAGAAGCCATGTCTCTTACTGCTTCCCGGGAAAACTGTCTCTGGTGGCCCTTCTTTATTACGCAAATGGAACCGTTTGTTTGGGGTAATTAGAATCTCACAGGAAGGTGCTGAAAAACAAAACAGAACTCAGAGTTGGATGTATCCTGCCCCCCCCTCCCCCCCACACACACCCAGTGCCAATGTCATACCCCTCACTCTCTGCCACCCCGTGAATCCTGCCTCCCAGCAGCCCTCGGAACAGGGTACAGCTGCCCCTGGGGGCTTCTGGGACTGGAACTCTTGAGTGGAGCAGAAAGCCTCTCTTTCTCCTTCGCAGAGGAGGGTGGTTTCAAACTCCATACCTGATGAGGACTCTCAAGGTCGCTGTACGCCTTCAGGGTCAGGAGCCTGTGTCATGTGGTACTGTGTAGTACATCAGACACCTCACCCGTCATCAGCCCTGTCTTTAAACTGCGCTCGTCTGTCTGTGTGAGTGTGCACGAGAGGTCGATGCCTGTGACCACCATCAAGACATGGTGCAGCCCCATCGGCCCCAGCATCTCCTTTGTGCTGCTTCTCCACGTTCTCGTCTGCCCGCGCCCACCCCACCCCCCTTGTCCAGCACGCTGGACGCCACCCATCTTGTTCCCATCGCTCTCCTGTCATTCCAAGAACACGACTCGGGCCGAGCCAAGGGCCCTTTAGGCTCACGGTGCTGGAGAGGTCAGTCCTTTAACAAGCTCTTGGGGCAGAGAATGGAATGGCAGAACATGAAGTCTTCCCCTCCATGCTTTGGTGCCCCTCAGAAATGCAGACTTTTCAGATCTGCCCATCTCATCAAGCACAACAGCCCCGGAGGCCACCGCTCGCTGCCTGTATCACAACTCAACACTCACACTCTTGCCTGGCACTCCAGGCTAACTCAGGAAGCAGCACATTCGTGTGTTTTACGATGGCATGTTCCTATTTATTATTGAACCTACGAAGGAGAAGGGCCCTGTGCCCGAGGACCTGCATCTTAGCGGGTGGGGCAGGAGGAGAGAAAGAGGCCTGGTCCCTGGTGAGTTGGGGGTCAAGGTCGGCTGAGTGAGTGCGGCTGAGCAGGGAGAGCAGAACCAGCACTTACTTCCACAGGACGGAACTGGGTGGAGTGGTGGGGGCACACTATGCTGTCGGAAGTGGACCATCAGAACTGTCATCAGAATTTTGGAAAAAGGGACTTTCTTGCCACAATTTCGCCCACTCTTTCTTGCCTTTCCCTTCATCACACACACCAGGGGCTACAAAAAGTTGCTAGAAAAAGCTCATCTCTTCCAGTGGCACCCCCCTGTGCGCGCGTGCGCGCACACCCCCCCTCCCCCCCCACACACACACTTTGCACTAGTGCGGCAGTTCTCAACCTGTGGGTCACCGATCCATAGCAGTAGCGAAATGACAGGAAGTAGCAGCGAAAACAGCTTTAGGGTTGGGGGGGTCACCACAACACGAGGAACCATATTAAAGGGTCGCGGCATGAGGAAGGTTGAGAACCAGTCTTCGTATCCTAGGGCCATTTGGCTGTTGTCATCCGAGCCTTTAAACAGCTTCTGTTGTTCTCCTCTGTTTATTTCTCTCCCTCCGATTCACGGCGCCACCTCCTTCTGTGTCCAGTTTGCTGCGAGGCTCCCTGTTCCTGAAGCTGCGATTCTCACGTCTCCTGTTGCCATCTGCCTGTGGGCTCCTCGGTTGCTCTTTTGCGGCTCCTCATCTGTTTGTTTGCCTGCACGCCTCCCCGGCCGGCCGGCCCGTCAGCGCCCTCATTCTCAGTCAGGGCTGCTGATCCCAGCACTGGGCATGGATGCGTCCACCTCTGTTGACTAAGTTCTCTCTCTCTCTCTCTCTCTCTCTCTCTCTCTCTGTCTGTCTTAAAAAATGGGTAGCACTCTTTTCTGCAACTGCATATGTTTCAATTGTCAGAAGAGTGAAGACGGGGTGCGATTCACCCCCAGAAACAGGCCTCTTCTTGTGTGGGGCTGTTCACGTGGGCACTGGCGCCTGTCTAGTCCACAGCTGAGCTGTTTGGACTGTAAGGTGTCCTGAGACACTCGGCTCACCCCCAGCTTCGCCAGCCCTGGGGTCAGGACTTTGTGTTTAACCCCGAGTACCAGCAAGACCTTATGCCCCGGTGCCAGGCAGCCCAGCTCTTCACTGCAGATGAGCTGTTTTCTAGGCCCAGCTGCTGGTCTTTTAGGCCCCGGACAGTTCCCTCTGCGTCTAGCCCCCAGATCTCCGCTCCTCAGGACCTCCTCCCCGGGTGACCTCCGCTCTCCAGCTTCCCTGCTGTCTCTCTGCTGTCAGAGAAGTTCAGATGTGGCCCAGAGCGGCCAGCCCTCGGCCTTGGAGTGAGCTTCGCCAGGTGTGTCAGGTGTGTCAGACAAGCAGGAAGGATGGGCAGCTAGGCGCAGACTCTGCATGGCCATGGTCTCCCGAGAGGCTCTGTCCACCCGTAACCCCCGAATGTTGGTCAGCTGGCATTTTCCTTCTGAAGTCCACTTGTGGCTGTAGGTGTCCTCGAGGTGGCTCAGCGGGTTGGGTGGACTGCCGACCGGGAGCCCGGTGGGTCAAGTTCCCAGGCCTCCGTCCGGCAGGAGAAAGACGAAGCTGTCGGCTCCAATACAGACTTGGAACAGATACAAAAGCAGGACATTTTTGTCCCTTCTTAGCGTCTTCTCGCTGTCAGTCAATCAGTGCTGACCTGCCTACCCCCTGTGGTCCCCAGGACTAACCTTGATGAGCAGAAAGTCCCGCCTTTCTCCCTGGGAGCTGATGGCGGTTCTCAACTGCCCACGCATGACCTCTGCCCCACCAGGGCTCCCACGGTGGCCAAGACCAAGCCCAGGAAACCCTTGGTGGCATCGTGACTCCACCATAGAGCTCGCCGCAGGGCAGGAGTGGTCTCCACAGCAGTCAGGAAATCTGTCTGCTACACGCTGGGCACAGATCCCTGTGATCCGTGTCCCTGTTAGAAGTCACACGTCTGTGGCGGGGAGCCTTCATAATCTTTTCATCCCACACTCCTCCATGGAACCTTTGAAGCCCTCCCGGACTCACTGTGGAAGTGTTGCGAGCGGTGAGGTTGGGCCTGTTAAAAAAAAAAAGCAGCTGCGTCTGAAAGGGGAAAGACTGTGAGGGCTGTGGTCCGAGGCTGCAGCTGCAGCTGGACGGATGGATGCAGGCACGGGAGTGGGCTGAGTGTCTATAGCCAGAAGACGGGAGGCAAAAGCTGGCCGCTCTGCAGGGCATCCTCTCTGCTTTCTGGAAGAAGGTACCTCCCCCCGCCCCCCCAGGTTAATATCTGTTGGGAGGTTGGGGAACGACGTTGCAATCCCAGAACCTCGGGAGGAAAATGAAGAGAGAAGGCGCCCAGGCCACTGCCCGCTCGATTGGGAAGCAGGTGCAGGTCACGATTGCCCAGGATGGTGTCCGAAGCAGAGACGGAGGACGGGTGCCCTCCTGGCCCAGTGGGCAGATGTGGCCAAGGAAGAGGATGGAGCAGGTGAGGAGAAAGAAGAAGAAGCTGCTGCTTCCGCCAGCACTATTCCCACACTCCAGCATGGACGGCATCCCCGACGCCCGAAAGTCAGAGAGAGCGCGCCTTGAGTGGCTTGGAGAAGGGTGGGGGGAGCCCCCCCCACAGGAACATACGGAACAGACCCCCCTGAGGGGAGCAGAAGTGGGAGCCTACCCAGGCCCCTGCTCTCCTTCCTCCCGCGAACGTGCTAAGAAGTGGCTGTCCACGTGGGTGCTCGGAGCAGCGAGAGGACGCCGCAAAGTGTTCTCGGGCCACGCCGCGCCCAAGAGCGCCAGCACATCCGTTCCAGTCTGTCCTGAGGCTGGGGGAAGCTCGCCGTCAGCCCCGTCTTCTCCGTGTGTCTCTCTTACTCTCCCCCGCCCCACCCAGAATTCCACGCCCCCCCCCCCAGATCACGTTTACCTCGCATGAAGATTTGTGGTGAAATTGGCTCCTACCAGGGGTTTGCTGGGAAATCCCACTCTCTCCCAGTTGGTTCTTCTCTGAAACGTTCTCCTTGCTGCTGGCTGCGACTCACAGTGACCCCATCCCACGGCCGGAGGGCACGCTGCCCGTCCTGCCCCAGCCTCTCGAGTGCTGTGCTTAAGCCCCTATCTTGCTGCCCCTGAGCCAGTCATCTCCTGGGGGTGGAGGGGGTCTCCTCTGTGCCCCTGCTCCTCCGCGAGACTCACAGAGTGTCCCTCTCCAGGGACCGTGTCCAGGGTAACGTGAGAAAAAGTCTCTCCATCCTCGTCTCCAAGGAGGGTTAGACCGGACCCTTTCTACGACCTTACCTGTACGTCCAACCCTCCTGACATCGATTCTCCTCCGTCTTCCCTATTTTGTAGGCGCTGTACCTGCGAGGGCTGTGGGCTGCTGAAATCGCATGACTTTGTGAGTGTGTGTCAGGGATTCTCAGTGCTTTTCGGTGCAAAGTAACTCGTGGTTACTTCCTTAAAACTGGACCTTAAAACCTTCCCATCACTTTTTAACCTCGAAAAGGTCTGACGGGGTGGCCACTTCCAGCATGGAGATGGAGACATCTCTCGGTGTGTGCGGTGCGTGAACATTGACACAGCTCCACCCCCTCGGTGCTGGTGGTAGGTAGTGTTTGTTTTGGTTTGCGTTGTAGCTGTTCATATTTATCTTAGCAAACTTCCATGGGAGATTATTTATTGCAACAGTTGTGGGGGGGTCATTAAGTACATAGGTATCTATATGTGCAAATATGTGTGTGCATATATATCTTACAAGACATCACAGACTGTTAAATCCCTTTTCCACAAACTTTTTGAAGGCCCCTAGTTGTGTGTGTGTGTGTGTGTGTGTGTGTGTGTCTCCACCGCCATCAAGTCGATCCTGGTTCATAATGAGCATTTCAGACCGAGGAGAGCCACGCGCGGGGTTTCTCAGACAGCCAGTCGTCACGGGAACAGAAAAACCTCATCCTCCCCACTTGGTGAATGTGAACTGCTGACCTGGGGTTGGCAGCCCAGCATGTAGCTCTCCCCTCCACGGCTCCCACAGGGGCGTGTCTGTGTGCACACGTGCATATGGATGCATGCTGATGGATACACACAGAAAACTCCTGGAGCCGGCCTTGGCACACTCAGCCCTGGGCAATCTGGTGGCCCCCACTCTGCTGCGACATGCGCTGGGAGCCAGAGTCGATGCAATGGCACCATCGAATACTCTTCAATACTGTTTGGAAACCCAGATTGGCATTCTGTGGTTTGACGGCCCAGGTGCTCCACTAAGACATCACTCACTTTTGGCGTGTTTTCCATTCG